>JBCAUF010000790.1:10196506-10207855 GCA_038406115.1 Haemulon aurolineatum | reverse complement strand
AGATGATATTGGACTAATATTGGATCAGGAAACACTAATGCTATTGCTAATGCTAATGCAAATGTTACTCCATATCTACGGGGTGTGTAAAAAAGCAACTGTTTGCTTGCAAGTTCATCATTTAAACTAAAGAGTTTATAGATAATATGTCAATGTTGTGTGTTTAGCTTGTTTCTGCTGCCCCCAAGTGGCCAAAAATCAAACCCTACTCCTAACCCGATGAAGCTATTCTGCTGCCTGTTGAAACATGCTAGAAATAACCGGCCAATGCTTGCACCTACTTGCCGACCCCTGCTCCGAGGAAACCTTCATCTGTATGTGCATGCATTAGTGTGCCTGAGTGGCCGTGCGTTCATATCTGCATGCAATTTGGACATGGTGATTCGAAGACCTCTCCCCAGAAGAATAATAAGTTTTCCTCTGGGGTCCCTCTGACCTTGTCTTGCTGAAGGCATGTCCTGTTCTCTTTATTCCTCATGTTAGGTCACCAGGCTGGAATAACAGACCTCAGTTTGTCTTTATGACTATTGCAAGACAGCAGCAAACTCACTGCTTCAGACAGATTTGCAGGCGAAACACCTACACAGATGATGTAACTGTGTCACTTAGGTAGGAGGGTTGGCTGAGATCTACTATTTAGGTGCTTCATTATGAACAGAGCAACATTATGATTGCTTTAGTATAATTTGAAGACATTAAAAGGAGGAGGATTATGCCGTTTGCAGGTTACCCAACATAGACATGTGTTTCTTTCTACTTTATACAATAGCTATAAAATGTTGCCATGCCTTGTTAATTGTCTGGAGGCTCATTTCGAACAGAGTGGTATGTTCTAGCAGATCCATTATATGGTGGGAAGGAGAGCCACATGGATAAAGCTGTATTTATGGCAGTATATAATTGCTCAACAAATTGTCTGTTCATTGATGATGGACTTTTTCAGTCATTATTGCCTAATTGAATTTTAAATGACCACCGTAGACTGGAATGTGAATGATTACACTTTAAAGGAGATGAGTGTAGGCTTTGAATGCATTATGGCGTGCTCATGTGTGTGTACTGTGTATGTGTCTTTGAGTATGCATATTTGTGTGCCAGCAGTCAATAATCAAATATCCTTCTTTCCCTGCTGGGGTTTTTCTCACTGTATCTTGTTTCTTTTGTCTCTCTCTCTCTATCAGAATCTGCCTTTAGTGTCTCAGTAGTTGCAGTGGAATCGGCCTATTTAGGTTTTGGTCGCACTTCGTCTCCGCTCTGATATTGATGAATTGACTTCATAAAGCACTGAGGCAGCACACTCTGTCGTCAGTAATCAATGCCCAGATCCATTCTTTTCTCTTCATTTGAGGAGGCGTCTGAAGCTTTCCCTCTGCCGAGCAGATGAGCCCTGGGTCTTTGGGGAAATTGTCCTCCAAACTAGTGTCCTTTCCATGATGTCTGACACATGCAAATTGAACACATTTAACAAGATTGTCAACAAAAACATCACATCTAACTCTGACTGACCCCCGCCCTGCCCCCGCATCCATTGTGTTTGCATTAAAAAAGAATAGCCATCGCCCCAACTTCAAGGCTTTCTCATCTGAGCAGAGAACATTCATCATGCAGACTTTTTAATTTGTGTTATGTTGCTGTCTCATCTCATCCTCACCCCGTGGCCCGATGCTCTGTGACAGATGCCTGCAAACAAATTGTGTATGATTACATAAAGTCAGTAAAGCACTTTCGTTTGGTCAAGGTTAATGCTTTTGTTTATTAATAGAAGTGCATTAGAGATGGATATGCTCCTGTTGAGGGGGCTTTTACCAATCCAGTTCAGCACAGTGATGAGCCTGTGTGCTGATCAGTATGTTTGAACATGCAAAGCCACAGAGCTTAATATCCATAGGCAGTTATCATGAGTGTACTTTATCTTCCACTTTCAATAACAGGGCTTTACATTAGCCTACATGAACTTTACTTTTTTTCCCAACTTCCCTAGTTGACTGTATGACCTGTTAACAAGTGCTACACCTAACAGTTATTTGCAATATCCATTAACTCGTGAATTATTTTTTTTTCCAATTAAGCTAATTTAGTCAATACAATGGAGAACGTTTGTCTTGTAGTTGCTTGTTTTGACCAACAAACCTTTAAAAAACCCAAAGAGAAAATCTACTTGGCACTGATAATCATGCTAGCCATCGAAAAAGGTCAGCAGAAAATCATCAGATCAAGTTTCAATCTTGGGTTTTTGACCAAATAACAGCAAAATTAATGACATTCAAAGATAATGAACATGAGCTGTTAGCATTACTGAGCTCCTAGTGTGCTTGTAGACTCTTGATAAACAATTATCTAATGAAGTTGTTGCTGATTATTTTTCTGTCAATCAACCAAAGAATTAATTTGCCAGTCATTTTACATGTTATTATTACTATGCTGGTTTAGACTGACTTGTGGCTTTGTAAGGTAAAAAATGCCACAGGGAAGTATTTCTGACAGATGTTGGTGTATCAACAGCTTGTCCGTATTCCATTCACAAACCCTCTGGTTGACAGAAGATCTTTGGATTCAGCCAGTTCTTGAAAGCCATCCAACCCCTTCGTCTTTCTCTGGCCTTCATAAAAAGAAAGCTTTTTTTTTTATGTGGGATCCAGTCTGCAGCACACACACTCGGGAACTGGCTCATCACTGCTTGGACCGGGATCTGTTCAAAGTGTGAAATGCCTATGCCAAAATAAATCCAGCGGCATTGAATAATTTAATTGATGCTTATTATAGATAGCGCTCAACTCCCACAGATTTTACAGGCTCGCTAAGCCTGACCCCAGGCGCTGGGAAAACGCTCATCTGTGTCACTTTGTGATGGGTTGCCTTGTGTCTGTGTAACCCGCTTTCTTGTTCACTTCTCTCGCTTCTCATGCGCATTACCTCTGAGTCACAGTGGAGATGTTACATTAAGGACAGTGTTGTTGAAATGAATGACTGTAATAAGTTCTGCAAGTTTAAAATTAAGCCTATAAACCAAGGCTCAAATCCACTAACAGAGATTGGTCTAAAACTTTTGCAAGTTTCCACATAAATGATCATTACCCACAATTCACTCTTACAAAAGTTTAATTATTAAAGATATTTTTTCATAACCAAGTCCGCAAATGCCAGTATTTCTACTAAAACCCAATTTGTGTGACATTTATGTACTGTTCAGGTGATGTGTGATCCTCACTCACAGTCGGTGGATTTGAGCCTCAAGCTGCAACGTAATATTTGAAGAGTACATGTATGCTGATGAAGAGAAATGGATTTTGTAAATTCTTGTACTTCGTGATCTTGTGAAAGTCCAGCAGCTATATTTTCTGGAAGTATTTAAAGATATCACACTGCCACTTTCTGAGATGTCTATAAATACTTCACGATGCCAGTTTAAATGAAGTGATCATTAAGCACAAAAATCCTACAGAATCCATCAAATGCGTGTGATTTTTTTTGAGGATTTCTGAACTACCTTTTCTCTCCCTTTCTTCTCTGCACAGCGATCCAAAATAGCAGTATATGAGAAGATGTGGTCATACATGAAATCCGCTGAGCCCTCAGTGTTTGTTAAGACCACGCCCGATGGCGTAGCCCGGGTACGAAAGTCAAAAGGCAAGTTCGCCTTTCTCCTCGAGTCCACCATGAACGAGTACATCGAGCAGCGGAAGCCGTGCGACACCATGAAAGTGGGCGGGAACCTTGACTCGAAAGGCTACGGCGTGGCGACGCCCAAAGGCTCAGCATTAAGGTGGGTGGAATAATATAACAATATTCTCCATGTTGTTATAGTATTCCACCTACCCTGATGTCCCCCTGTTGTCAATGTCTTCTCTTCCTCTTCTTGTTTTTTTTTTATGGACACAGAGGTAACGGTGGTATGCCTTTTAATGCACTTGAATACTAAGGTTAAGCAATGATAATCAATGTTTTTATGATATCTCCATACCTGTGATAAGAGTTGCTACTTTCTAGTCGAAGAATCAAATCCAGCAATAATACGGCTAAAGCTAACAATCATTTCATATTTATGTCTCTCTTACTGTTGCTTTTCTCTCTCCTTCGATCTCTCCTTCTGTCCCGTGTGCTGTCCTACCTGACTGTTGTGTTGTCACTTTTAATTTAACAGTTCAATGGTTTTTCAATTTAGCCTTTAAAAGCTGCGCTGTCACTTGTGACGAATGTTAATTGCATGATGTTTGTTGTTGTTACTTTTCTTCTCAATGACAAGTGTCCCCATCCCGCACACTTCAGTTTCTAAACTACGTAACCCTTCATGCCACCTTTTCCAAGATTTAACACTGTCTTTTACCTTATATATGAGCCTTTCTTATCTCTCCACATTCCTTAAATTCTTAAACAATTTGTCCTTTCCTAGACCATTCTGATTAACAGATAGTGTTCTGTGCATAAGCCCCTGCTTTGACCGTGGTAGTTTCTCTACCATTTCCTATCATTATGATGCTTAGTACAATTATTACTTTGCATTAGATTTCTCACGGACCTGTGCATTTTCTTACAAGTTATGTTTTATCGTTTCAAGAAATGCTGTTAACCTGGCAGTTTTAAAACTGAATGAGCAAGGCCTCTTGGACAAATTGAAAAACAAATGGTGGTACGACAAGGGAGAGTGCGGCAGCGGGGGAGGTGACTCCAAGGTCAGCCTCGATGTCACCACAATCGGGTACCATAGTGCAGAGTAATCGGCAAGGCTGTTGCAACAACCCAACCGTAACCAAACCAACTGTCCGCCCCAACCAACCTGCTGCTGCCCCAAGGCAGATTACCAAATTAACTGCTAGTCTGACCAGACGCTTCAACAGCTCAGATCGAACTAAGGAGCCTTTGCTTAGCCAACAGAAAAAATGATAGTTGTGATTATTGAGGCTGTAGTGTCCGTAGAGGTAGCAAATAAACTTTGAAGTTCAGGTGAATGTGGCTGCCCTGCAGTTGTGAAAGGTTGAGCTTTATTTATTCACCCTTACACATGTGTAGGGCAGATCACCTAGTGTCAGATTTTAGGACTTTGTCGAGGTAGCTTTGGCGCTTTGAGTGGAAGCAGTAGATGAAGTCCCACGCATGTAATTGCAGAGGAAGTTTGCCAGTGATAGAATATTTTAGATTGAAAATTGCCACAAACCTGCAGCCGTCCCTCCTGAAGGTGAAGATCGCTAATCCGCTAAAATACACGGCTTTGCAGGACTTCACCGCACAGCTGCTTCACATCCGTGACACTGGCCCAGAACCCATGAGCTCTAAAGCCAACACGATAAATTCTACTTAAAAGCTCAAAATGGCTGCTCAGCTGAGGCCGACAGGGAAGCAAGGGGAACAGCGGCGTCTTGAGGGGACTAAGCATTGCAGGCAAACGTGAGAATTCTAATTAAACAAAAGACTTATGATTCTTTTTTAATGAGTCATCTGATAAACCACCTGTGGTTTGATTCCACTACATGCAGTTCCTACCCTCCAGCTCATTAATAACCCAGCTGTGACCCCTTTGACCATCAGATCTCTCCCTCTTCTTCTGTGGTTAAATGATGAATGATTTTTCCATTATGGAAGCTAATGGTGCAAAGTGTGAAACCCCACTCAACCATGACAATTTAGTGTAATGCTCTGTAGATTATGTGCCATGGAGCATTGTGCCTTTCTCACTAGATTACCTATAAGGCAGTAGCATTATATTCGTCACAATGCAGGTCAATTTAATGACAAATGATGCTGTCAGCACACATGTGATGATATGGGTCAGGTAATTGGCTAGATCACAGACTAGCTGCAAGGTCCCAAGGACTACAGATCGTGTCATTACACTCCTGATGTCATTTGTCATGGATTGGCCAAGAATACAATGAACAGTTATGCTGCAGAGAGTCATTTGTTAAAATAGCATCACCACAAGAGGCTGCATGAGGCATAGATCAAGTAATGTCTTGCTAAATGCCTGTGGTTCTTTTCTGAAAAGGATTTTCTGTGTCACCTTTTTTCAATGTTTGCATCGCTAACATTGCTATGTTCTGTAGTCACTGAGCTCAGGAGGCCTCCTGCTCAGGAGCAGTTCGAAAGCATCTGTCACTTGTGCTGTCGTCGATGTTTTATCATGCACAGGTATGTACTGTCTGTCTGTTTCCTGGCTTGCCGTGGCCGCCCAGGACTCAGTGGAAAGGCCCGATTAGCTGGAATAAAGCGGGCCGGAGTGCTGCGCTCCAGACAGTGCATCGCCTGGCCCCGTCCCGTTCGCCACTCCGTATTTCATCAGACATCCGGAGATGCACATAATCATGGACACAGCTGTGTGCACACCCTACTCTCACTCACACACACAGTTAACACAGCTCTTTCCTGCCCTCAGGCACAACACAGTGCAGCCTTGATTGAGTTTCAGACACAGAGCATGTTACAGGGTAATTGCATTGTTAATCAATGTCTCTCTGAGCCAAGACAATGGTCTGGTCTTCACAGTCCGCTTCTCCAGATTGGCTATGAGGGATATACAGTGGTGTAATCTTCTCTCAGTGCATTATGCATTGCGTGAAGCCCCTTTGGGGACATTGTTCCCAGGGAGTAGTCAGGTCACTCATTAATCGATGCACTATTCTCCTCTTTTACACAAAGAGATCGACCAGAAGCACAAATGTTATATTATGACTACAGAGTGTGATCTTTATCCAGCTTTACAATTATTTTTTTTCCCCCTGATGTCATGTAGTGCAATAGAATATTACGATTATTGCTATTTACATGCAGTATTTTGAAGTATTCAGATCGTTTACTTTAGCGGAACATCAATTTCACACTGTAAAAATACTCCGCTACAAGTAAGTGTCCTGCATCTTATTAGTATTAGTATTTTACTGCTGTAGATATTTTAGGTTGAGCTAGTTTGAACTACTTATATATACTGATGGGCAGTTTCATCCGGTGCAGTGCATCATATATATAAGATCAACATATGTGTGTAGTATCACTGTCCTGTGAGAACCATGTGTCTTTAATACGTCAACTTTCCATAAGAAAAACAGCCTTTTTTTCAGCTTTGTGACAGTGCATTTTCCAGCTAATCCAAAAAGGGTTTTAAATTGTTTATTTAGCTTCTGAAGACTTCATCCTTCACTTTATCAGAAGAATGCACATTCAAAATCCCCTCACTGGGAGATACAGCACATGGTTTTCACCAGACAGTTGGCACATGATAGTAATACAGTATAACACAACAGTAGTCTGAAAGGAAACAAAAGTAGTGGTGGAGTAAGTATAAAGTTGCATAAAATGGAAGTACTCAAGTCCAAGTATCTTAAATGTAATTAACCACATTGTAGCACTGACGGCAGGAAACAGCTGTGTCAGACATTAGATTTTGCAGCTACAGGCAAATATGAGAGGAATTATTCCACTGATACTTTTGAGCTTAGTCCTGCAGCTCTGTGCAGTTTGGTTGGGACACACTTCATCTGACACTAATCTGGCGTAATTGGGAGATAAGGTTTTCTTAGCGATATGTCGGGATAGAGCACGCCGGAATTAATTAAGCTTTCACTTTTGGGCGCAGTTGCATGGATGTGAAATTGGTTGTAATACCTCCAGAATTGATTGTTGTCACGCCGGTGACAGTAGCATTAGCAGTATTAGCCATCACAGGATTAAGCTGATATTATGGAAATGGAAAGGTATAGTGTGAATCACTTTTTTTTCTGTTTGTGAAGACAAAGCTCCTGTTGGACTGAACTCGTTCAGCGCTGGTCAGAAAGCTCCTGTGATCCGTCACATTTCCCCCTGATCGATTCACCCCGATGCTTTTTAATACTCACAGACTTGCAGATTGTACTTCGAGTACCTGCTCGTCGCCCTGTTAACAGCGTCTGCCGATTACTCGAAGCGATATGGGTAGGTCCTGGCTTTAGACTAGGGGTTATAAAGGTAATAGGTAGAATGCCTGCTCTCTGTGATGTTGACATAGCCAGGAGCCCTGCTTTATCGCTTTGTAAAGTATGTAGTAGTTTAAAAGTTGAATAACATAAAATAACATAATATAATGTTATTTATGTTATTTCCCACGTGAAGAACTCCTGTAAACCTTGCAGTATTGAAACTCAGTGAACAAGGGATCTTAGACAAGCTGAAAAACAAATGGTGGTACGATAAGGGTGAATGTGGAACCAAGGACTCTGGAAGTAAGGTCAGTCGCTGCAGGTCTTTTGTACTGATTCCAAATTGCATTTTGACGTACTGTTCATATGCAAGACAAGACTTCTCTAACATCTATAGAATACATTTTGTTTATTTGCTACACATAATTTTTCTTTTTTCTTTTTTTAGTACTTAAGTTTTTTTGCTGCTACAAACTGTAACGCGGTTCACGTGCGGCTTTAACACAAGGCACTGCTTCCCCAAATTCATTTTTTTTCTCCTTTTTTTATGCCATAGAAATGAGACGCTTTTTGATGCAATTTAAAATGTAGAAAGTCTCCTTTTTTTGTGAAAACTGTAATGATAAGACTGCGGGGAAATTGTTAAAGTGCCTCTCAGATACACTATTTCAATTGAACCACAGCAGTTAACAGTTGTTGATAAATGCTATTTTTGCTCATTTTCACTCTTGACATTCATGATACTTTGACCATTATGCTGCTGTTTCTATTTACCAAACTGTTAATGAAAATTTGATTTATTTGTGTTGTTACTAGTTTGCATCAAGATGTGTCTATTAGATTCTTTGGCCTCCTGTGGTGTGATGAACAAGCAAAGCCTCTTATTGTGATGAGTTACTCAAATTCAACTTCTCTAAGTGGCAAGAGCGCCGCAGGGCGTCCTCTTAATCTTGCGGCTGCTCGGAGTTGAGGTTAGAGGCTCTGTTTGCACATTACAAGAAGTTGAGGAATGTAATAAACCCACTATTTAACCCTGTGAGATACAGCCAAAGCCTTAGATCACAGGTTAGGGCCACTAGATAGCTTTATGATGTCTCCATGCTCATAGGGTTAAACTGCAAATAGTAAAACTCTAATGAACAAATTTTTAATGAATATGTTTGGTAGGTAAGCAGCAGCAAAATGGTTTGATCTTTAGTGTTTTTTTTTTTAACTTTATTGGAGCTATCATTCATCTACTATGAATTTGACTGTACTGTATGACAATGTTGCCATGAGAGTTATACGTACATGTCGCTAAGAGGATTTAAACGAAAAAAAAAAAAAAAAAAAGATAGGGATTTTCAGAGCTATCGACCTATGCGATACTGACCAGCTTCCTAACATGGTCAAGAGCAGAAGCCATTTTATATATGTGTAGTGTAGGGAAGGGAAGGGAAAGGTCTACATTCACCAGCAGAAGATAGAGCATTAGGAGTTGGCTTCTTTCTCCTCAGCGGAGAATGGTTTGACTATGGCAGCCTGAAGTTCCTCGCAACTTTGTGACAGCCATAGGAAAATCAGTTCAGTTGAAAATTCCAGCCTTAGCACCTCATTACATCTTCAATTTTTTGGTTGCTTGCAGCAGTTAGTCCATAATCTGCCACATGTAGCACCAGAAAGATAGAATATGATGATTTACTGAAGCAGTTTTAAGTCGAGGCAATGTGAGGCTCAGTTTGAAGGATGCAGGCTGCATTTTGTTCTGCTGCCCTCGCTCCACTGCAAAACTCTTAACTGTGTTATTCACTTTCCCCCAGGACAAGACAAGTGCTCTCAGCCTAAGCAATGTGGCTGGTGTCTTCTATATTCTGGTCGGAGGGCTGGGGCTGGCCATGATGGTGGCTCTGATAGAGTTCTGTTATAAATCACGGCAAGAAACCAAACGGCTGAAATTGGCCAAGAATGCCCAGAATTTTAAGCCGGCTCCCCCGACCAACACCCAGAACTTTGCCACATACAGAGAAGGCTACAACGTATACGGAACCGAGAGCGTTAAGATCTAGAGGTACGTCGCCTCGCCTTACCGTCCACGCAGCCCCTGAGCAGCGTGGGAGATGAATCATTTAGCATCCTGTCATATCCGTTAGAGTAAATAATTCATCTGTATGTGTCGCTGTATGTTGCCGCTGCTTGTGAAGTTGTTTGTGGTTGTCATGTTTGGCACAACAGAACACGCATGTCCACTCAAACACAAAACTCTGAGATGCTGTTTATGCTTTGTAACGTATAGCAGCACAGATAGTGCCTCAGGCTGCACAAAGGCTACCATAGGATCTTATCCACCAGATGCACAACCTCTTGTATTGTGTCATAATACTAATGTGCACAGCTGTTGTGCACTGTGTAAGAATTTAACCGCTTTTTGGTGTGCGAGATATTCAGTTCTGTGCTTGTAATCTGGTCTTTGAGTGGTAAATTCTCCAAAACAAAACAAAATTTTTAAAAAATGACATTTTTTCTCCCTCACCTCTATTTGATAAGAGAATATTTTTGGTTGTATTTGCACAGTTTTCTGATTTCATCCTCCATCTCAATGCAATAGAAGTGAAGGGAATTCAAGTTGTGATGTTCACAAGCAAATTTTTGGATGTTTACAGTAATAGCTGACACTGGGCAGCATTTGGAGTCATTTCTATGGACCCCTGATGAATGTGAGTCAGTCCGTTTTTGTGTCCATCAACTTCTGAGGGACACGACTGCCTGTTTTGCTGCCAAATGTGCAATTACCAGCACCAGTCGCAAATTTTATCAGTCGTGTCATGCTGACAGATAGTGCACCATTGGTTTTTAGAGCTTGACGGCAGCTACCTACCGAGTCTGTTAACATTGAGCAGAGCCTTCAGAGTGAATGAAAACAGCTGCAAGTCAGAAAACTAAAACAGTGAGCTGAAAGAAGCTAAAATGCACCACAGAGCTGAGGGTTACTGGAGAGTTGGATGATAATTCTCTGTGACCTACCACATTAAATGTGATCTTTTAACCCACTGTTGACATAAAAGCATTGATTAGTGCAGCTTTACAAACTTCAACAGAGACCTTGTTATTCTGAATAACCCCAAAGTATATTCTGAACAGGTTTCATCTGGAACATTTCTTCTGTAGAAGTTCCACTGAAAGCTCATTTTCCTTCTAATATCACTAAAGCTAAGTGGGAATTCCCAAAATATCACTGTGTTGCAGTTCCACACCAGTGAACTAAACAACAGCGAGGATACGCTGTTCAGTGCACTGTTAAAGAAATTGTTAGTTTTGTGTTTGATTGGATAGACTGCATGTGTGTTCTGTTGTTTCTAATTAAACACGAAGTGTGACACGTCTGTTTATTGAAGTACAGCTGTACAACAGAGCAACATAATTTAAAGGCCCTGAAAACACATTTTCTCAATCAACTTCTCACGTTGAGTGATGAAATCCAACATGAACA
>JBCAUF010000790.1:10173417-10189367 GCA_038406115.1 Haemulon aurolineatum | reverse complement strand
AATAATTAAAAACACATCATTGAATATAATGACACACGGACAAGAGCAATTTTGCTCTGGTGAAATGTGGCATTTGTGTTGATCACTCCGAGGATGCTTTTATTGCTTTCAGTTAAGATCACCCATCGCAATGAGTCATGTAACACATAGCAACAACTACTACATGGCAACGAAACCAGAAACTACAAATAATAATTTATATAAAAAGGCCTTCGTAAGAGAAGATTTTCTGTGGGTTAAAGGGAAATTTATATTTACATAGATGTTCAGTCAGCGTTGATGGTGCGTTGACAAAAAGCTGCCTACAAGTACCAGGATGCATTGCAGTGTGTATCACCTGCCTAGCCTTTTATTTGTTGGCCAAAACACAGCATTAGGTGATAAAACACTCACTTCGTAGTCATCTGTCCTCTCTGCCCTGCTGGTCTTGGTTGTCTTCATCTGTGAAAAAGGACTCCAGCACACCTCTGCGTCCAAGTGAGCAGTAAAACTTCCGTGCATAACAACATACACACACACATGCACACACACACACTCTGGCTCACTCTGGGCTGGCATCGGTGACAGCATCCAACAAAAAACTGCCCATGCTGAAATGCATTGCAGCAGAATGATTCAGTTTCTGTTGGCATCGGAGGGTAATTTGAGCAAAGGCACCACCAGTCGCTGTTCGCTCACAGTGGCTCAGGTTGTGGACGGTCCCCGCCAGCCATATCCTCTTGCACCGCTAATGCAGCCGAAGCCTTGGCCCCTCTCCGCTGCATTCCTCCGTAGACTCTGGCCTGAATAAAGACGCCTGAATATCCGAGTCGGCCGAAAAGCCACAAAACATATCCACGTCCGCAACAACCTCTGCACTCGTATTTTGAGATGATTTTTCCACACTATACTCCTAAAATAACCATAGTTCATGGTTGAACAACACCTTTGAGTCTCACTAATTAATATATTGATGGTGTATGTCAGAAATCCAGTTACACTGATGACTTATCTGTTGTTACAACAGTCTTATTGTTGCCTTGTGTTCTTTTTTTTTCATTTAGTAGATTAATTTAAAGATCTACATTAAATTAAACATGTTTTTTCTTTCATTTCATTCTAACTAGTGTCATTCACAGTGTGTTTCTGGATGCCCGTGTAGCCCATTAAAATTTTTTTCAGCGTGGTACCTGCCAGAGAAAGCATTGATAAAGTGTTTTAATTATTCAGCAAGAACTCTATAAACATTAACATGACAGGCGATCAAAGCACATTTTCACACACTCAGACTTAGTTAATGCAGACTCTTCTCTTCAGCATTAGAGTTATTGCCAGCCCATTAGGGGCTCGGTGTATCAAAAGCAAAAGGTTCTGTCAGCGCCTGATAGTGCATGAAGTCCCATCATTGTTTTAAAATGCCAGGCCTCTGCTTCGGCTTCCCGCAGCAAAGTCGGACGAGGTGCGGGCCGAGACGTTGCTTGAATGAGAAGAGTGAGAGACGTGATTTCGCTCATTCACCGGAGCATCCAGAGTGTGTCGGCGAGCGAGCGAGCGCGAGAGGAAGACGAAGAGCTGTGGAAACACCCTGGCTTGTTTGATGTTTCTATTCATAATTGACAGCGGTTACAAGATAATGGCAGCGCTTTTTAGATTTGACAAGCCCCTGAGCAAATAAATACGATGTACCGTCTGAAGGGGAGAATGTAAAAAACAAAACCAGCGTGAGGCAAACAGAAAGGGATGTGCCCGGCTCATTACCGTCGGGGAAAAAGAGACGCGGCGTGTACCGTACAGAGGATGTGCGGCACAGTCCGTGTCTTTGAACAGGAAGTGATGTTCCTGTCACAGTCGCTCCTCTAGAACCTAATTAGAGCTTTAAAGGCAGAGCGGCGCTTTCTTGTCGTCCAGGTATGTAGCGTGGGTGCTCCTCACCACACCTTCGAGCAGCCATCAAAAGTTCAATCAAAGCTTCAATTTAAATTGCATTTCTACACTCCTTTTAATGTCACGCGGGAGGTTACGGAGGCACGGATCTCATTGCAGGCGTGCTTGCGAGGAAAAAAGGGGATGTGTAACAAAGAGTTTCTGCATGTGTGTGTTTTGCTGGCATTGTCGCCACTGGTCTTTTAATGAGATGTTTTAGTCTCGGCATGAATGTTGATGTCGTTGTGTGCTGAAAATGCCTTTGGTTTAGAATGGAAAATTAATGAGGTGCTGTTTTATTCTCACATTTGTAGCGAGTGAAAGGTGTTAAGTGGCTCTTAACCCTAAAGACAGTTTACAGTTTCATACCTCACAAGAGGCGTGAGGTCAGGGTAACGGTGTTTGCCAGGAAATGTGCCTGGCTTGGTTTTCTCTCAGCCTCAGACATGGTTCAGTCTGGGCAGCAGTTTGTGTTGCTGACACAGGCACTGCTTCATAGACTCGCTCTATAAATTGTTTACGTCCAAATGTTCATGAATTCCCACATTGCGTCGTGGACAGACTGGAATGAACAAACAACAAAAAAAAATACAAAACGCTGCTGTCGTGTGGTCTTAGACACACACTGCATTCATTGGTCTGGACAACATAATTTCACATCTTGTCCAAGGTTAAAAATTCCTGCCACCATCATGGGAAACCCCGTGAAGGAACCGAAGAGGGTGGGCGATGGGGAGGGGCGGGCAGGGGGAGTCTACTGTGATGGAAACACTGCCTCCTTTAAATTCAGAGGAATTGCTGTTTCAAGTGGAGTCATCAGCATATTTTCAAATTCACTGTCATTTCCTTCATTGACCGTAACAGCAAAAACACTTCATCCGCTCCGCCGCATGACGGGCGCTATTCAGCGGGGACCGGCTGAATGGGAGCGCCGAGCCTGCAAGAAGGCCTCAGCCAATCACAGGGTGCGGACAGGCGTACCGAGCCTGGGAGAGGGAAAGAGAGAGAGAGAGAGAGAGAGAGAGAGAAAGAGAGAGAGGGGAGAGATGGAGCAGCGGGGGAGATATTCTTGTTCAGAAATTGCATTACAGGAATATGTGATACAACAATAGGAATGGGCCTGGCCAATATATTCTCTCTCTAAATGTCAGAGAGGCATTCTTGGTTACCGCATGCAAAGTTAAGGCTTCAAGAGAAATGAGGCTTTAGCTGCTGCACAGAGTGAAATGTCTGCATATTAAAAATGCATCGCGGCCACAGCTAGCCTTACACACACTGTGGACGAAAGAGTTGAATCTCTTCCTTTCTCCTTAACACAAAACATTTTCTGCACTCAGAAGGTAATGATGAGAGTGTGGGGGGGGAGGGGTGAACTTCAAAGGAAGAATCCTCGAGGAAAAATGTTTTACAGTGCTAAATTTATGGGATTTTTCAATTGTCTGCACATAACACCCATGTCTTATGTGCGAGGCTATATTTGAGCCATCTCCCTCAGCAATAGCTCAATTTAATAGAACTGTAACGGGATACTAGCCTAGAACACTGTTCAATTTGATTACGCAGTTCATGGGGACTGCGGACTTTGATAAAGGATTGATTTATTTTGCAGGGAGCTTGAAATAATAATCCTCTGCTAAACCTTCATGGCCTCCAGGCTCAAACTTTTAATAACGTTATGAGAGAGACGAGAATAGTGCATCACTCCAGGCCTGGTGCGGCTCTACTCAGCCGTCCTCTACAATAGGCTCTTCCCGTAGCTGTTGGTGCCTCTGCATGATGGGTTGTTTGTTTTTGTTTGTTGGTAGGCTTCTAAGCCGTCAAGGAATTTGCCCTTGGGTTTATCTTAAAAGTCATATGTGCACTTATATAACCTGTGCCATGAATCATAGTGGTGTCGAGTGTTTACAAAGACAGTAGTTCTTTGTAAAGGCTACAGGATCCGTATAATAGGGCTGGGGCTTGTTATTAAAAACCAGGGGAGAACAAAGAGGTGATAGGCTTCACAGGCTGCAACCAAATGCAAAATTAAGAAAGGCTGGGATGAGGGCACATGAGGGAGATTGTGATATAAACAGGCTGAAACTGCCTTGAACTGCCACCGGGGGCTCATAAAAACTGAATGGAGACTGTGCTTTGTGTGAATTATTTAAATCTGGAGGGCAAAGACCATACAGATGCTGCATTCTCAATGAGCGTGAGTGGGCACGGACACCATTGCCGGCATGAGATTTAGATATCTGGGTTAAAACTGGGCTAATGTTAAAGAAAGCATTTGAACAGCTGAGATTATATTTAAACATTTAGATTGGAGGTGCTTCACATTTTTGGAAATACGTATATTTGCTTTTTTTTAGATGAGAAGGTTGATATCACAGCCATGTTTGTATAGTAAATATGAAGCTGAGCCAAATTTAATTCATCATTGCTGTAAATGTGAAAAAAACATTCACTCTTTAACCAAATGTAGTCAAACATCAGGGCCTAGATCAGGGGTGTGAGGACAGAGGATGTGAAGCCCTTTGAGGCAAATTTGTGATTCATGATTTTAAATAAAATAGACTTGACTTGACTTCCGTTGAACTGCAAATAACTAAATCAGTGCTTACTGGGATGTTGAAACCGGCAAAACCCACATGAAACACATGAAACACATAAAACTTTAACACCTTTCAACCTCAAGTAACGTCTTTGGCAGCGCTTGGGGGCGGCAGAAACAAATTGTGGGCACAACACTGACTGATCATCGCCTTTTAGGTTCACGTGGCAAACGTCTTGGCAGAAGGTTGTATGTTTGCCTCCACTTTGTCTATTAATGGCGACACAGCTTGGGTTTGTGGAGCGGAGCTGATTGATAATCCTCAGTATATTTGTCGGTATGAGCTGTCCCTTGCTCATTACACATAATCATTTGATCCATTATTAATATGAAATTATTGATCACAGCCGCTTTAAGGCAACAAGAAAGACCGTCCGATGAAATATAACCACCATCAGTTTGCTGATGTTTCCATCTGACCGCGACTGCGCTATGAGATATGTGTGGCCATACAACCTCCCACACGCCGTCATATCATTAGGTCGGGATGAGATAGGTGTCTGGCCTTACCCGCTATCTTCAGACCAAGATGTTATTATTTCACCGGTGGGCGCTCGTCTCCCACGGCCACAAAAGCTCATTACAATTGATAACTGATAGCATCGCTTAATCATGACTGGACAAAGGCCACGGCCATCCCAAACAAGTCCCCCGATTGAATTAATGGTATTCATTAAGCCCCAATGAGAGCCTTTACAGATGCCGCGACCTTATCCCGCCACTTCATCTTCGCTGGGATTGACTGAGGTAGAAACGCAAGCTCAGGGAGGGGAACGAGGTGGGAGAGAGAAAGCGAGATTGAGATTAGGGGGGAGATGAGAGAATGAGCCCCTGGAGAAGTGAGAGAGAGCGAGAGAGGGAGAGTATGAGAGGTGTTCATTTCACTGCTGGTGGATTGACACGTTCCCACCCGGGGGAATGGTGCCAGCGCAGATTGTCCCAGAGCAGATTACCATCAGCTTTGCCGGGGCTTGGAGCATGCCTGGACTAATGGCCCCTCAATGCCACATTTCATCAAAAGCCTCCTGAAACATATGTGAACAACATTACAGAGAGGGGGGGGGCAAATCACCTCTTCCTCATTAATAGGACTAACCTGGGGCGTAATATCCGCTCGGGGACCCCAGACCTTGAGTTAGAGGACATCACTCAGCTGCTGCTTTAGAATCAGCGCTAGCGTGAACATGCCCACCTGTACAATATGAATCATTTACAGCAGCGCTTGCGAACACGCTTGCCGTGCTCTCGGACTCCCCCAAGCATTCTCGAACCAGTGGCTCAGGAATACACAATGATTTTGACCCCAGAGGTCCATGCAGAGAGCGATGTTATGTAGTTAAGGCAGCATTGCACACTGTTCACCCCACTGGGGAGGGCTTAGTATTAGGTAGGGGCTGACTGCACTGCTACTTCTCCTGACGATGCTTTGGACCTAGTTTAGGCTCAGCTGGTGAGGACGGACGCACGGCAAGTTCTTCAGGGGTCTTGTCACACATGTGCTTCGTGATCCCAGGAAAGCTCTTTGGAGAGCTTAGGATAGAAAGAGAGACATGAAATGCTGTTTGACAATTTATTCTCTCTTGGGTAAGAAAATAAAATAAAATAAAACAAAATAGACATCCTAATACAAAATCTTTTTATCTATTCACAATTCCTAATTCCCAATCTATTTACACTAACTGCACATTTTTCACATCTCAAAATGATATATCAAAACATCGGACAGGTTTTTCTCATCAGATCTCCATTGTATTTGAGCTTTGAGCATATTTGGTCTTTCCAGCTTTTTTCAGACATGACAGAATTTCATGCAAGTCACATAACAATATTCGCACACGATGTTGGAGGCCTGAGTTTGCTTACTGTAGCGTCCTGTACTTGTGTGTGATTGTCAGTTGGAGAGATTTTCTCTAGATTTGTTTCCATTCAATGTTTTACAAAATTTCTGTTTCCATGTTTCAGTAAAGACGTCTGAGAGACACTGGCAGGTGACTGGATGAGAACACTTCAGGGAAAAAGAGACAAACATAATGCAATAATCCAATGATGGGAGGGCTGTATGTAGCTAAAAGCTACCATGGCAACTTGCATTGTGAGCAGCACAGAGATATATATGTATGTATGAGTGAATCAAAAATATATACAGTATGTGTAAGTGAAAGACGCCACATGGCCAAGTGTTCAGGTCAAGCATCCGGGTTGTTTACTTCTTGTGATGGAAAGTCGCGTTCATGTGAAGTTTGTACTTGAATCAAACATGAGGCAGACGCTTTGAACTGTTATCACATTTACGTAACGTGCATGTCTGAAAGGGGGTTATTAAATTTCAATTTCTGAATTGAATTCAAGTGTACAGAGCCTCGTATCTTGTCCATATTTGATTTTTTTTTTTTTTTTTTTTTTTTTTTGGTCCTCTCAAAGAAAAGGTAACGTCCTGCCCTAAAAAAAATTAAAATGGTCCAGTTTTAGACAGACATTTCTAGAGGTTGTGAACACAGAGAGGCTTTTTGGATCTGACTGGAATGAAGAGGACTGCATTTAAAACATTGATGGCTCTCTATAATAGCAGATAGCAGTAAAACACGAGCGAGGCAGCAGGGTGAGTAATGATTTATGACCGGCCTCGTTAATAGTTCAGTGGCTCTACACGTGGAAGATACGGACCTCCTTAAACGAGCGCAGTGTGTCAGGTGAGCGCAGTCCTGCAGAAGAACCCGCCGAAAAACGATTCGCAAAAAAAAACGCCCGCGCAGGCTCGGCCACCGTCGCCAGCCACCGCAAGATACACACATGTGCCCCACGAGCGGGGTTAAATTGAGCACATCTGCACTTGCACTGTCGCACATTGCCTCCATGCTGCGCCGTCACACTGGATAAACTCAGTTAATCACATACATTTGAGAATCTCTCACTGCTGTATGTCGCACTCTGTTAAAACAATGTCGCCCCGCTGCTGGCTTTGTTTAAATAGTGATTCTTTGAAGTGAATACATTTCTTTTTTATTATGCACTTGATGTACAGAGTGTCACATATGAGAATAGACAGGCCGCATGTGTGTGACAAACAAGTGCAAGGCTATTGAGTTTGGAAGGCTGTAAAGCATGTATATACATACTATTAAGTCTTTTGTGCCAAAGTGCTATACATTATACCCATTCATCATTATCATCAGTCAAATACAAAGCACACTCCCCCCTTGTGAAACATATAGTGGGCTAATGCATGTGTGGTAAACACACCATTTCTTTCATTTAATCACAGCTCAGCGTGTAATTACACAGAGGGATGGCTATCAGACTAGCACTCATTGTGCAAAGCCTTAGTGGGTCATCTGCAGTGAGGCAGACAACGGGGAAGTCCTGTTTGAGCCTTTCAGGGTATCACATTTGCAAGCAGCAGCGGGGAGTGCGCAGGGGGAAAACGAAGGAGCGTCTGAGCGCCGTGCAGGAGCCGCGAAGTGTCTTCGCGGTTGTCAAAATGCCGCCGTTAATACACAAACATGCTTGGAAAATCTGCAGTCACCTATGGGCGCAGCTCTCCTGCATTTCATAGCTTCCCTCTCTTTCTTTTTTTTCTCGCACACATGAAAGTTAACGAGTGAACTGGCCGTTTCTAAAGAGGCTCCGAGGTTCACAGGTCAAGCCGCTTTATTTCTACCCTCTCCTTCCCTCTCGCTCCTTTTTTCGCCCTCCTCTGCTGTGACTGGGTAAGACAGCCGCGAATCATCTGTGAGCCTATTAATTAGTCCAATCACTGGCAAACAGGCCCGCGTTATCACTGCAGCACGACAGTCTTTCAGAGCTGAAATTAAACCATGCACACTACTGTTTCAGTGCCAAGGGGAGTAGAGATTTAGCTCCACTGGCACCGTGCATGGATAAATCACCCCCACTAAGCAGCCTGTAGCAGTGCCATGGCGGAAAAAAAAGAGAGAGAGAGAGAGAGAGAGAGAGAGGGCAAATAAAATGTGCTGCTGCTTATGACAAAAAGACCATTATATATGATGACAAACTAGTGATGAGCACTTTGGTTCAAAGAGAAACCGCTCCGCGGCTTCAAAAGGAGGGAACGTCTGTCAGAATGAGAGTGGAAAGACAAAAGGAAAAAGAGGAGACTGAAGAACGTGAGTAACTAAGAAGACGAGAGAGAGGTGCCAAAAAGAGCTTCGGCGAACCAAGGTCTCGTTTTATTGAAGGAGAAAGATGAATGGCGAAAGACGTGAGATTTAAATGACGGAGAGAATGAAGGACAGAGGATGGGATAAGGCGGTGACTGGAAGTGTGCGTGTATTCATGTGTGTGCGTGTGCGAAATAGGCATATGTGCACAGCCGCGTGCGTGCCCGAATGTTTCCTGGCCCCAGACTTTGGATTGTGGGAGTATCATGAAACTGTGTTTCCCAGCTTAGGCCCTGTTTACTCCCCTTAAAATGCAGATGTTGGTAATAAATCCTGCGTTTGCTCATTTATTTGGGGGGGACTGCACCTTGCTTTATTAAACCCATCTATCACTCAGAGCTCCTGAATCAATGGGATGCAGAGGAAAGCAGTGTCAGCACCGAGGCACGCGGGGAGAATACCAGCAGCCTGCACAAGTCAGAGGAGAGAGGAGCACTGAAGCAGGAACAGATCAAAGCATCTGTCACACATTGTGAATGCATGGTGACAGAGGTCAGTTTCTCGTGTGCGTTAATATATAAAAAAAAAAAAACATCCTCGTACTTTATGGGATCTGGGCGCCGTTCAGGGGAAATGTAGTTTACATACTGCGCACTCTGAAGAGGAGAAAGTATCAGGTGCAGTATGTAAATAAAGACCTAAATGCAGTCAGGTAATTAATTACACTCAATCTGCACTTAGTATTCAGATATGCAGTGTTATCCCGTATGGTGCTCATCTAGTGGAACCAGGGGTGAACTGCTTCAAACCGAGCCCATCTGGAGACTCCCTCCCTGGGATTCACTCTCCTGTGGTAGAGAGGGCCACATCAACCCCTTTTCCACAGCTGCCACATCCACCGCCCAGCCTGCCAGGCCTTGTTAAATAAGTCTGCCTCAGCCCGCGGACCTGTGCACGAGGAATATGGAAGAGATCTGGCTCAGCAGAGGGAGATGAGGGAGCGCGGAGGGAGAAGAAAAAAGTTGGGGAGAGCAAAGTGAGAGTGGGAGGGGGATAAATGGGCGGTCGGGAAAATACCAGTCTGCGGTGAGAGGCGAGAGAGAGGGAGAGCTGCTATGCAAACGGACATCAAAGGCTCAAGATTGGTTTGTACTTTTTTTTTTTTTTCAGTGTTGCTGCTAATCGCCGAACGGAGCGACACACAGCCCCCCCCCCCCACTTCAGCTGGAGGGAGCACTACCTGAGAGGCAGACTTTGCTCAGAGATGTTGGGAAAGCCTCGCCTGCATCATTCATCCCGGGAGCCGGGAGTGAGCTGTCAATCGCTATAGTCAACGTTCAGTAATCTGTCAGTGACTTATGTGTCTGTCCACCTCAGTCTGTCTGCTCGCTTACTCATCCACGGAGGGTGGTCTCGAACCGAGAGGTGCACGCTTTCACCGGCGAGTGGGAAGCTGGAGCCAAATCAGATTTAAATATGCGCATGTTAGTGAACAGTTCCTCATCCAGCAGACACTGAGCAACAATAACATTCATTCATGTTTACGGCCAGTTGATGAATCTGAGTCCAATACTCACTCGTTAATTTAATCTCTGTTTTGGTCTCCACCAACACTTCAGGGAAGTACCCGGTTCTTCGGCAGCTAAATGATCCGTCATATTCAGCAGCTAGTTGGTAACCTTGTCTGTATGCTGTTGTGAAGAGTGAACCAAAACTGAAAGCTTGTGGGATGTGAAGTCAAAACTCTGTGCTGGAAGATACTAAAAGCTCCATAGAGATGTGGGAAACGGAAAAGTTGGGTAATAATTCTCTGATGGCTCATCACCGTGAGTGACCCTCTCACAAAACATGTTGTCATCTGATCCACGCTTAATATGAAAGCATTCACTGGTGCAGCTCCAAGTCACAAATCTTGAGTCCTTGACATACTTGAGACTTGCTTCTCAAAGCTCTTGACTTGACTTGAGAACATTTTTATTAAAGACCAATAAAAAATGAATGCGACAGTGAAAGGCAGGCGGTGCGCAGCCACACAGCTTACTGATTTAATTATTAGGCCTATTGCTTCAAGAGAACTTGGGTCTCGAATAAAAAGACTACAAAAACAGCTTTGAGAGGAACATGTTCAAACGTCATGTCGACTCTTTTACTGGTCGACATTCAGACCTAAAAGACTTAAATCATGACTTTGCATGAGACGCGAGTCTTCGCTTTCCTCAAAAGACTTAAAAACAGCTCCGGCTCTCACGCACCCAGTGGTTTAAAGTTAACTAAGTGCATATACTGAAGGAGTGTGCTTAAGAGCAATTTTGTGGCACTTGTAGTTTACTTCAGTACTTCCATTTTATGCTACTCCACCACACTTCAGAGGGAGGTATTACTGATCTGACTTTGCTAAATTTATCTGCCTGGCTATGTGACTAATCGTGTGCAAAGAAAGGTTTTAGATGCCAAACATGCATGAGTTATCACTTCACAAATATGCTGCATTGTCATGGATTGAAATCCGATATGTGGTAAAGTAAAATTGATCAATAATAATTCAGTAATTCAATGTTATAATTTTGATAAATACAGTGTCAAATAAAAGAAATCTCTTCATCCAGCACTGCACACACCTGAGTCAGGCGGCAACTGTTGAGTAAACTCAGTGGGAGGAGTACACAGACGAGTGCATCATCATCTATCAGGGCTAACAGGAAAACTCGGGGGGCACGCTGCGACAGGCGCGCACGCCGCGGCTGTCTGGGAGGCCTTGTCTGTGTTTATCGAAGGGTCAACGCCCTCATGAGATGAGCTCCGCGGAAGGTCAATGCACACATCACTCCTGTGACTCTCATATAACCATCAATCAATGTCCTAATTCAAGTCGGTCGCCGGCGAGCCGGGCAATTACGACAGCCTAATTGCAGGTAATGTCGGTGAAAGTCCAATGTCAAACAGAGACATGCAACAAACTGAATACCGTGCGTTGTCTGAGCGCAACATGACAGCTTACAACATGTTTCCTAATGGCTTTGTACAAGCATTTGGTAAATATTCAAACAAACAAGCCACTGTTATCTTATACTTCCACGCTAAACACTTATTCAGTCGCGTTCCGACACATTCAAGAATGGCCCTGTGAGTGATGCAGTTGAGAGCCTAAACAAACATTTTGAGAACAGTGACAAAAGCCCTAATTTCTGAAATTCAAGCGCTTCTATTGGGTGGGATAGTCTTAAGGTGCCATGACGCTCATGCATAAATCATGCAATCATCATCAATGCATATTCAGAGAGGCTGTATCGCTCCGCGTCTCTATGGGAGATTAGAGGGAGCCCGGACTGTGACAAAAACCAGCTGATTGTAATGAGCTTTTTTGTGGCTTCCTGCGCTGACAAAACAAGCCTAAATTAATCATGATACCACCCTCCTACTGCGGCAAGGAAGCCTTAAGCTTCCATCGGCACTCCCTGTTGCAAATTGGACCCTGAGACAGAAATTTCTATGATGCTGAGTGAATTAGGCTCCAAAACGCTTTAATTTAAGTCATTCATAGCAAATGGGTGAAAGAATATGTTTTCAATAATTGGCCTGCCTTTATGAAACATGACTCAAACGGTTGCGGTTTGTTTGTTGCACCATCTGCAGTGAAAGGCGTCAGATAAGTGAGAGGGATGAGGGAATAAACAGAAGCAGAAATGCACGCTGAAACCTACAGCTGGCGTCACAGGAAGCAAAACGCGAGTGTGTGTGTGCATGTACTGGAATGTGCAGACAGGGATTTGTTATTTTTGGATTTTTATTTTTTTTTTGCACATCTTTATTAGCCTGCATCGACTTTCCATCTCCTTCAACTGACAACTTAAGCTCCATTCATTACTTCAGCATAAATGTTGGATTTTCAGCTGATAACTGGAAACTCCACCAAAGTCACTCTCACTTCTCAGGTGAAGTTAGTCACTTCTTTGTCACTTTGAATACACATTTGGCACTTATTGTTTTGTATATTGAATTGAATGAATGTAGTGTTTGCTAGCCCCATCCCCCACAGCTACTGCTGCTACGCCTGTCAAGCTCTCACATGACATATATGCTGTTTACTGTAATAACCTATTTCATAGCAGCTGACATGAAATAGTAGGGTAAAAGCTGGTGTTACAACAGAGCCCTTAAAGTTGCTAAAAGTGATATTTTTTATATTGTGCACACAATATATTCTATCTTGTGTCACATTATTACTTATTGGCACAAGATAAGTAATTCAGTCCCACAAGATGATACCTTGTATATTGTGCGATTGTAATAAAATATGTATCACTTTTTGGGACTTTAGGGGCTTCGTATGTTACCAATGATGCTAATTAAGGTTCTGTTCCATACAGATCAGACACAGTCAGGATGCTGCAGTCGTGCTTGTTGCCTCACTGGAAAGGCTCTGCTGCACAAAATGGAAGAGAACCTTAATTATTATCATTGGTAACACCTGTGTTTACCCCACTGTTTGTCATTATGGCGGCTTTGAAAAAGGTCAGAAATCTGTTCTGTGTTCTCACTTTTAATGTTAGCCTACGAGAGGAAAGACTTTTAGGATGTGTTTGTGAGTATAATGCTATCTTGGAAAAATGTGTTTGGGTGGAGTTGTAAACAAAATCCAATAAAGCAGCAGCTAAGACCACCAACAGCACACTGACAAAATAGCACCTAGGACCAGAAGTGAAATACTGAACAGTCTTTATATAATATATACACACACACATATAGCATAATGTAGCATAACTCTATTAGATTTAGTTAGTCATTGAGATGCTCTTGCCCTTGAAAGATTTTTCAGCTTCATGTTGGATAAACACATGGTAATCCAATGCTAACACATTTGCTCTTGTCTTGTTCGTTTTGGTTAAGCTAAAAAAAAAAAAGAAAAATAAGCCCCAAAATTTTCCAAGTTGTTTAGAAGCCAAGTATCACTCTTAATTCAAGGCCCATGCACACTGTAACTTCAACATGTGGAGAAACTGGCAACCCTGCCCTACCTAGAAAAGCTATGACGTGGCATTCACTGTTGAGGAGTGGTGGTCGATTTGCCAACTTATTGATGTGATGCCAGTTTTGCAGCAACACAACAGGGGGATCGCATCCCAAATAAGCACTTAGGCTTTCCAGTAATAGAATTCAAATGCAAACACAACGGAAAACCCTTGACGACTATTTCAATTGCATTATTAAATCCATCCTAATTGTATCCCTGGCAGTGTGAACCGATAGCCCTACATTAAAAAGCTGGCAGCTGCTTTGAATTTGCAAAAAGTGCTATTTCTGTCCGAACATTATCATATCAGTAATGACATTACCCTATCAGCTCATCCACCAGCTGAAGGTGTCCTCGTGGTCAGGGATGATGACACTGCAGGGGTTATGATTTGACAGGAAGCCGAGGACACGTCTCATCAGACTCTTTAGTCACACTGAGAAGAGGCGCTCACATCCTCTATGTCTAACTGATACTTGCCTCATGATTCCATTACCTGGACTGCCAGAGGGCCCGTGGGACAGGAGCCATCCACAGAGGAAGCCAAGAAGCAAGTGAAGGCAGAGTTGAGATGAAGGCAGGTGCTCAGTGGACGAGTGCAACATGAATATATCAAAAAGGCTTGAATGTCTCCTTCCCTGGCAAACAGATTGCCTGGGTTGGGTAGATTTCATTCCAGCCATATGCCTCAAGGATATACTGGGTCTTCTCATTTTAAGGCTCATCTTCCCATTTTTGCATGTTCAACATTTTGTGATAATAGAGAAACTGGGTCAAACTAGCTCTCACATTCCAGTCACATCACTTCAATGTGGGGAGAACTTTTGAGCATTTGCATTGTACTCCGGGGTGCTGGAAAGAAGAGAGCAAGTTTTTAATTCAGCCAGCGAACTTTGGTGACTGCTGTTTTCCAGCGAGATGTGGAAGGAGTTTCTGACCACTTACACAACTGTGGTGGGGGAATAGAGGATGGGAGGGGAGGGGGGGGGAGGATAGTTGCAGGAATTACTTCTGCCACAAGACTCTCAAGCCTCAACGACAGGTTATTGAATCCAAAAATCTCACGATTGCAACACAACATAGTGCTGTGCTCAACAGAGAGCAAAAATGTACACATCCTGTGGGTTCAATAAGAGAGCAGGGATGCCCCAAAGTAATTTACCCAGAATGACCCACACTGTAGCACATGAATAATTTACAAAGACCATAAAATGGCAGAACTTTAATGGTTTTTACCTCGCCCTATACAAACTATCCCAAGAGATGTGACATTACAAAAAAAAATCATATGGAAACAGCAGCTACCAAAGCAATATAAGCCATAATAAACCTGCTGACTGCAGTAAATATGACTCCCATCTCAGCATACAGTTTAACTTGTACTGAAAGGCACTGAACTGAAGACTATACAGGCTGAGGTGACTTTATCAAGGAGCCCATTTTATCAATGCAGAATCACCCGTTAAAGAAGGCTTTAACAAAGATTTCAGGAGCAGGCGTGGGGAAAGCGAGGGGGTGTGTGAAAGGGGGAGTAGGAGCCCGAATGAAAGAAGCGCGAGGGGGGAAACATGGGCGCTAGGACTGGCCCATTCTAACTGAGTGAAGACTATAGGCAGCTATTTGGACGCCATCCAGACACCTGGAGCTGTTATCAGGTTGCGGCGAGTGGGGCTTTCAGAGGGCTGTGAATGGGAAGCCGGAGCTCAGCACTAACAGGCATTTCAGGGCTCTTTTCCTCTGATGATGGTGGCGCTTTAAAGCAGGTCAAGCTGACAGGGCAGCAGCCGGGACCCCTGCGCCCCGCTCCGCTCGGAGAAAATCCGACAGAAGGAGGGGACGACTGGACTCGCCTCAGCCGCCAGGGCAGCTCCCCGAGCCACATTACACACACCAGGGAACAGAACAGCGTGTTCAGCGAGTGATACATCTGCAAATGTGCACATCAAGTGTAAATCGGACAGAGATGTAAACACTTGCAGTAAATGGCTGTGCAGGCAAACACAATGCACTCTTTCTCGTGCATGCCTTCATGGTGTGCAAAGAATAATTCTGGTTGCAGTAATGAAAACAGATCAAAATAGATTATATGGATTATTGTTATAGCATAAAATTAGATAAAATATAAACCTCTCTGGAAGAAAATGTACCGAAAGCATCAACAGAAAGCGTTCATTATACGTAATGACCCTTTTGAGTATTATATTAATATGAATAATAATATTGGATTATTATCACTGGTGATGTTATAGCTGGCCAGGGAGCTAATATTAACATTTTTTTTTTCATTAAATGTTGGTTGGTGTAATCTGCATTACATTATGGA
>JBCAUF010000790.1:10140151-10168580 GCA_038406115.1 Haemulon aurolineatum | reverse complement strand
CAGAGACATTCAACAAGACACACAAGTTTTTGTAGAGGAGTTTGTGGAGAAAAAAGTGGATGTTTCTGACCACAGCAACAGACTTTTTAAGTGGAGTGGATATTTTTATGGAGACAATGGGACATTTATGGGTTGTTGGGGTTTTTTGCGACAAAACTAGTCATTTAAAAACAAAACATGTTGTTTTCCTTATCCTAACTATGTGACTTTTGTGCTTAAACCTATGTAGAAACTTTACATATGTCACATACAAATGTTAATATATGTGGTTTTGGAGAAACTGACATGCCAAATGTGATTTCTGGTGATTGAATTGATTGTGTTGAATTTTTACATAATATGGAAAATGGTACATGAAGGAAACCTTAGACAGATGGATTTCATAGAAAATACCATTTTACCACCTGTAAATTTATTATATGGGTGTAGGCACGCCCAGGATCTCTTCCCCACCCAAAGCAAAAAAACCTTGTAGGTGTAACACAGGCTCTGTATAAGAGCTTTGACCAGGAAAAGCTGTACTTACCGGTGTTGGATCTTGTCCCTGCCTTGTCTCTCCGGTAGCCTTTGGTAAAAACCATTACATCTGAGCCAGGTTTGTAGCCCTGAGAGTGTTGTGTGAGGTTTACTGACACCACATTACATGATGTCTGGGTATCAGAGTACACATTTTTCAAAGTGTTGTCTCTTGCTGCCTTTCAGAGCCACCAATGTGTGACGGTGTCCAGTGCAGCGGCATTAATACTGGTCTCTGTGTTGCGAATGTTAGTAAGAAAGATAGTCAAAATAACAGAGAATTCAGGCTTTAAAATTATATAGTTCATTTTGGGTGACTGAACTTGTGCCACTTCTGGCTGGGCAATTTGATGGGGTGCTCTCATGGTGTGCCGCAAACAACTTCTTTGTAAGTTGTTTTCTTTCTCTCTGGTGAACACAACAGCAATTACTTTCAGTGCTTGGCCTTTTCACACCTCCCATTCACATTCTTTTTGCGCCTGTCCATTCAGCTGTTTGGAGGACGGGGGGGTATTGTATTGTTTAACTACGGCCATTTCCCAGTGAGATTGTTCGAGTCATTCATCTTCTAGAGTACAGGTGAATTCACCCCATAAGGAAGAAAAATATGAACACTGACCCGAGCAAACGGATATTTTTCTTCCCAAGAAATGGCTGTGCTGGGAAGCAGGGCTCTAAGTTGAGAATATGAGTGAGATTGAGGGAGACAGGGTGAAAAAAAGATGTGTGACAAAGTGCATTGGGTGGCAATATATGAAATGGACGAAGGTCACCGGGTCCTGGGTAGGAAATGGAAAACCCTGGCATATGAGAGTGTTAGATTATCACGACATGATATCAGCTGAGTATTCGGTGAAGTCGAATCAAGGAGGTGACACTGCAAAATATTGTTCCTGTTCCAAAGCAGCAGAAAATATACGCAAGTAAAACACAAAAGACAGAGAGAGTGGCCCAGGGAGGGAGACTGAGGGGTAGATTACTTCTTGGTTCACCTCAGGTGTGCCCCTTGATCATGCTGTTGGTCTGGCTTAGAGGTTTTGATATGGGTAGTGACTGTTTATTGAAGCTGGCAGAGGTTGTGCTCTCGGAGGTGGCAGCTTCACATGAGCCTCTGAAACAGGCAGCATGGAAAACATCCAGGGAACTGAGAGGCCGTAAACCATCACCCTGGCACATATAAAGGCTCATATAAACATGCATCTCACTCATATTTCACCTCTTTATTGAACTCAGCTTCATAGCATGCCCAAGATATACAAGTGTGTACAAGAAGATAGTCTAAATTATCTCTCTATCACCGTACCTGCTCTGGGTTACTGAGCAATTTGATGCCTAAAAAGCCAAAGTGTAAACATTCCTCTGATGACGGGGCTGGCAGCAAAGCATATAAAATCTGAGTGGGATAAGGGCTCAAAGTGTACTGGTTCATATCCAGTGAATTCTTTCCGGTGACATACTTTTTCATTTTCTAAATTTAAACACAATAGAAAGAGCCAGAGGAACACTCGCTATACTGTACATGTTTTAATGAATCTGAAAACTTATTTCCTTTTCTTTTCTTTTCTATATTTTGCTGTTAACCACCAACCAATCTTACTTACTCTGTTAGCTATTCAGCACATACTTCACTTGGCTCATATGCTGATTAATATTTAAAGTGACAGTCAATATTTATATATAAACAATGGAATATGTAAAAGGATCAGTCATACTGTTGAACCCATATATAATTAACTTATGTACTTCCTCTCAGCTCTGCATAGTGTTGTGGCGTCTTGACTGTTCACTCTCACAGCTCCAACACTGTTGCTTTGGTTACAGCCAGCAGCGACAAAGCTCCGATAACCAAACACAACTGCTCAGCACCAAACAGCAGATAGACAAAGTAAGCTGCTAGCTGGTAGTAGAGCCAGATAGTCTCCTCAGGCATTGGTGGAGAAAAAAGAGCTCAAAAGAGAGGGAATGTCAATGTTGCATTTGTCAAGTGGCTAGAAACACAACTCCATGTAAATGCTAAAATTGTTCCATATCTGTTGGATGTTTAACTAGCCAACTATTTGTTGACATGTTCCATATTATGTTAGAGTAGATTCAACTTTATTGTCCTAGAACATGTCACAGGTACAAGGCAATGAAATGCAGATTGCATGTAACCAAAAGTGGATAGCAGTATGATATAAATATATAAAAGTACAGTTTATCCACTTCATATGGTGATAATATGTCAGCAGAAAAAAAGTGTTTGTTTCGCTGCCCCCAAGAGGTGACAAAGTTATTGCAGATTTGAATGCTTTAAAGCAGCACAACACGTCCTACACACATAACTGACAAATGATCATGAAGTTGTTGGGGTGAACATCATTATTCATATTCATTTACAGCCATGTTTCTGACCACTGGATGAATGTAAAACTATTATTCATTCTCACAAATTATATTGATAAGTACAGCTTTAATGATACACTCACAACAGTGTCGATTAACATTACACTAATACGCTTTTTGCTAACATTTGTTTTCATTCCATCACCATATGAAAAAGTGTAATGCTTATGGATATTTTTATTATTTGGGCCACCTTGTAAACTTACACTACAATTAATTTGTATATTGGCTGAGCATGAATTATGCATTTTAATAACATGTTAAGAGCAATCAATCAATGCTTAATCATTGTTTAATATGTGTAGAATGATGTGCTACTCTGGATTCTTTTGATATCCATTATGTAGTTGTTGATCAATGGCACGGTTGTATTCCTCGAGGGTTTCTTCTGCTCTTCAATCCGTGTCATGTGAGTGTGTTGTATGTCTCTCAGGTCGTCTGCTTTTCATTAATAAATACAATTACAGAATCATGTCTCTGCTGATGGTGCGGCAATGTAGCCGACAAGGTTGCTCACAGGGGAGCAGAGCTGAGCTTGAGGCGAGGCAAAAAAAAATTACAGCTTTTACAGCAAAACGTCACTGTTTAATAAACTGCATAAACTATGAAAACTTGGCACTGGAAAAAATGCTGTCAGGGACAGGAACTTTTATGAAAGCGAGCACAAACTTTAAGTATTATAACATAGTTCAAATGTTAAATGTATATACTTTAAACTGGCATAAGCTATCTGGGGACACACTGGTGACATATATATCTGAGCTTCTACCTCAAGATGTTGAACTCTTCACTCTTCTTAAACATCAGCCAATGTTTTTATATCAAAAATGGGTCAAAAGACTGTGTAACGTGACAGGGAAACATGCACAGAGTTATCGGCAGACTCTGCAGTTCCTCTCAACTCTATAGACCGTTTTAACATCTTTCAGCTTTGTGTTTTGGCTGCAACTTCTCCGCATTGAGCAAGCAGCTGTTTTCCCTGAAAAAGCTATAATATATAAAAGTGCACATCATGCCCACCAAACAGCAGATGGTTAGCGACTACCTGGTGAACATATTCAAGCAGCTAAACAGACAGATATTTCCCATAGGAGTGGTGGGGGTGTTGTGAACTGAAGGAAAAAACAAACATTTGATTTACATTCACCAAGTGGACAAAAGACGAGGTTTCCAAATGGATGCTAATGTTGCTTCATTTAGGATGACTGTGCAATAAGCCAACTGTCTGCAGACACATTTGCTATATCAACTTTATGAAGTAATAATAACATGTCTGTGTTGTGTTTATGCCTTGTTCCACTGCTTTCTTAAGTGCAATTTTGAGGTACTTACACTCCTTTTTACATTTTTTAGAGGTAAATACTGCACTTGAATGGGCTCGTGTTTAAGTTGCATGAGCTTCTTTGTTTCTTGTCAGATCCCTCTGTCTGTTTCCCGTCTGTCTTGTCCCTATGTCATAAAGACAAGATGCCCCCGAAAAACTACTAAAACAAAAACAGGTGCCCCTCTAAAATGCCATTGTTTACTCATTCCCCTGAATGTGGCTGCCTTGAGAAAACACACAAAAAATCCTTTGCATGCTAAAAAGGCCACTTAAATGCACCAATTGTCTGAGGAATAAAAAAAAAAAAAAATCAATTAAGTTTACCCAAAGAGTTCCTGCACAACAGTCAGAAAATAGATGGAAGCAGAGAGAGCGAGGCCGGGATACAAAAGCAGTGCGGTGCAAAAAGACAGGCAGTGAGAGAGAGCTCTACGATCTTGATAAGGACTCTTAAGACAGACACCCACAATGAGAGTGAATTAATCATTGTTCAGGGAAATGGGAGACATGGTCCAATTTACAGGAGATTTATAGGTAGGAAATCAAATGCCACAGCATATCAATTAGCCAAGGTTACACCTCCGCAATTCGGCGTGCAGAAACAATGACTCCAGAGAAGCTAATGTATGGGCTGGAGAGATATAAGACAATTTACCGTAATATGTAATGGTATTGTTCTATTACCTATGAATCACTTTAGGTCGTATGTGATCCCATATGATGGCAATTGAAAGTCGATTTTAATTTGTGCTCCCTTATCAGTGGGCAGGAGAAAGGAGACATTTAGATGAGACCAAACGGCCGTCATCTTTCCTGCGAGCTCGCCGAAGTCATGAGCGTCAGCCCGCCACTCGGTCCTCTGTGGTAATATATAAGGGTGCCTCTTCCTCCTGCAAAATTCCCATCATCTGGCAGGGAAAGCCTCTAAATCTTGTTATAAGCTCAGAGAGGATAGAGTGGCACACCATTTATGAACGTTGCATTGATGCCCGCGGGATGTTATAAGAATTATTCCTCCTCTTTTCGATGCCAGGAAAACAATCACGTCAAAACTGGTTTTAATTGTCACGGGCTTTAGAGCGGCGTTGTCTGAAACAAGGCCGCAGACACAGGGGTGACTCAGACTGTGGCCTTCACCCCGGGGCCATCTGACCTCCTCTTCCCCACAAAACAAACAATGACAAATTATTGAAAAATAACATTTAAATATCCCGAAGCAACCCCTCGTATATGTGCGAACCGAAAATAAATTTAAAAGTGGGTTGGAATCACAGGAGACGCATGTGCCTAACTATTCCAGTCCTGAATTATCTGCTTCTCAAAGTCATTGTGCCTGCTGCTCGGATGAAAAGCGTGGCAAACATGCTTAGGCTGAGCCCTCAGTCACAGGCCCTGTGAGGGTTACTTTGAATGTCTTTCCCTCTTCGATTTGCCTATCTTATATTCTAACAATGGAGGAATGACTTCCCGGGAGAGAGCGAAAGAGAGAGTGAGAGAAAGAAGGAGGATGCTTAATATGTGATCAATAGTCCAGAGGGAGGCTATGTAAAGATACAGGATATAAGAATACTCTATTATTTAAATTTCATCATTCACCCGATGCAAAGCTAGTTTTGTGTTTCAAGTTCAAGTTCATCAGGACAGTGGCATGCTCTGTTATTGATTTATGGCTTGGCAATGCTGCCCTTCAGTGGCAGCTGACTAGAATCACTTTTTCCCCCTCCTGCAGATGAGTTGGAGGAACAAAACTGACTGCGGTGAGGACAAATGGGCCGTGAGAGCCGAATCAACCCCGAGAAACACAGCAATGAGTTCTCACCTTCGTACAGTGATCAGCTTCATGCTGAAAACATTTCACGGTGATGAAATACCCATATTCTGATCTCCAAAAGTCATTCTTCTCCATTACTTCCCTCTACAATACCAAGCGGAAAACCAGCGATTACTCAGTGTCTGACGGGGGTGAGCTCATATTATGAAAGAGTGTACCTCTCTGTAGGTCAAGTGCACTCAAATGTCAGGTTTTGTCCCAAAGAAATCAAGACAGATGTTTTGTGGCACTTGCCTGAAAACTAATCTAAGGCGGTGATCCATCAAGCCCCCAAGTTGCAGCCAAGCTCTCCGCGCGCTGGTTTTATCATCTCAAGTCTCAAGGACGGACTGATCCAGAGGCTACCTCTGATTCCTTGCTCCAGAGATCAAAGTGTCTACATCAGAAAAAGAACAAAAGTAAGGTCCGCCTTGGATGTTGAAAATGTAGAAACCGCAGTGCCACATCCAATCTCGTTAAAGCATTGTCCTCAGCTGGCTTTTTGGTAACATGAATGTCAAACTGTTCCCCAAGTCCAGCTGAGTGACACGTGTTTAGAGTATTTGATGGTGTTGTACACAGAGCAGTGCTGACCTCACTGTGACATTGCCTCCCTTCCAGGCCTGCTATCGTAAGGCCCAGCCTGACAGGGTCCAGATGCAATTAAATATAATTGTATAATGTGTAGTCTGTTTAAGGACATAATTTGCAATACTTTTCCACTCTTTGATGAAATGATGAAATCATCAACCGCTTGGCCTTTTTCAATAACAACACAGGGCAATATTTACCCGGGTTTTGAATCAATTCTTCACACAGGACCACCACTCCATGCGCCACCCACATAACAAAACAAAGCGCCAAACAAAGTGCACCCATGAAAAATAGCTTGTCCACAGCCTAAAACACATAAAACACATGCATAAACAATATACATTACATCAGTGACCACCCCTTCCCCTTCACACTCACATAACGGAGAATAAATCACAGGAGGAAGGTCATGAGAGGTGTTTTCCTGCCTCAAAGTGCTGAGTAATAATCACACGACACTGTGAGCAGAGAGCAGACATCAAGAGAGAGAGAGGGGGAATATTCTCACAACTTCACCTCATTATCATCAGCTCGCAGGGCCGTCGCAGCTGCCCGCTTTGACCTGTAGGTGTCGCTCCACTACTGCACCTGGCGCCTGCAGCCCCCACCGCCAACCTCTGGCCCGGATCGCCCGGGTTCGTAATTGTCGCCGGCCAATCACAGGCGAGGTGGGCGGGTCCCCATTGTTACTACAGATACTCGAAGAAGTTTGCACCGACCTGCCTGCCGCTCGCTGCACCTATGAGTCTCCTACGTTAATGAAATAGCCGCGGCCCGCGCGAGACACACGAGACGATTATGCCGAGATAAAGAGGCCAGCTGACTCGCGCTCTGTCCGATAATGGCATGCGATGGTTCGCCCGCGGAGGATTTCCCGGACAAAGTGATGCCCAGGGCAGCTCCCTGCACGTGCAGCAAGAAGTGCAGGAGTCGGAGCGGCAGTGTCGTCTTCCTGGGATTATTCCTGCTGTCGCTGTGTCTGCACGCTGTCACCCTCGTCTGCTATTTGGACCTGCGCTCCGAAGTCAAAAGGGAAATTATCCACCAGAAGCGGGACTCCATGTTGACACTTGCGGGGAGTGACCTAGCTGACCCGGCGGCGGTGCTCTCGCCCGGCCACCCGCGACTGGACTCCAGCGGCGGCGGCGGAGGCAGCAGCAGCAGCCGCGGTTCAGGAGGAGGAGGTGGAGGAGAGAGTCATGAGGTAAATAAAACACCTTTTTATAAGATAGAAAAAGAGAAGAAAATTTTCACAGGCACAAAAAAGAAAAAGAAAAAAAATGAAGAGCCTCAGAAGTTCATTGAAGGCGGCATTGTTTTCATTCCTCACACGGAGGCTGTTCGTGTTCATTCACCTCCGTTCAGTCCTCCTGTTCCCGTATCACGGTGTCAGGTTTTGTGTCTGTGCTCTGTTATGGCATGTTTCTGGGCAACTTATTTTACAGTAGCCTGTCACGAAGTTTTGCCAGCTTCAGTTTCCAGACAAATATGTTTTGAATTAGCGCTCCCGTGAGTGTGCGTGATTCAGCCCTCCTCTGTGGGAGGAAGATGCACAAAGGTGTAAGCTTCAAGTCTGTCACCTGGCCAAGCTCTCCTGTTCAGGTAAACACATCCAGGGAGGCATATCAGGGAAGTTAAGAAGGGTAGTCCATGGTGCAAATGTTGCCCTCAGAAAACAAGAAAACAAGCTTACAACCCATTTAACTCAGAAATAGCTTCTTTTTTTTTTTTTTTCCTTGATTAAACCACATTCAACCCAATTTGTCTTGTTTCCCAGAGCCCACCCCTAAACAGACAGAGGTTGATGCTCAAAACTTAAGCAGCCTGCCCAGCTGGATGCACAGAGACGGGGGTCAGTCAGTGTGCTGGAGCAGGTGGACGGAAAATTAACTGGATCACCAGCAGGTGCAAAGCCCGAGGGCTGATGTAAATTCATCAGGACTTAGATGGGGCAGTTGGTACTTGGAGCCGGGCCAGCCTCGTCTCACATGTGTTTTCTTTTCTGGCAGCGGCCTGATTGAATGTTCACTGTGTTGTCTGTGGCTTTGGCAACAGCCAAGCAACCCCCCCCTCCTCACCCCCTCCTCCCTTCTCTCTCCCTCTCTCTCTCTCTCTACGCCCCACCACCACCACCTCCACCTCCACACACTCCCTAATTTCATCAGTACAAAGGGACCCAAGTGTAGGTCTCAACTTTGCATTGCTTGCCCAATTAGCTCATGTGCCACCAAGTTGTGCAACCTTTTTTTTTTTTTTCGCAGAGAAAACGATCCTCCGCGTGGGGGCACAGGCCGGACACGTAGTCGCGCGCAGCCGTCAACTCGATGGTGACCCCGAGGAATTCAAGTTATTCAGGATTGGAGGCTGTTTATTCCTCCGTAGGATAGATTGTCGAGATCAATGGCTGGTATTGGTGTTTGCCCTGTAACATTTTCCTTTCACAAGTGGGAAGCCCGGCCTATTCATTTAGCCCTTTGCTAAGCTTATTTTAGTTTGGTTTCCCTGGTTAGAGCCGAGTGAGATGGGCTTGGTATTCAACCCAGATGGTGACGCTTCATGAGGTGAAAGACTGTGGCGCAGCTGTAAATATTTAACAGCGCTGTGATGCTGTCCTTGCCAGATGTCTGCATTAAACAACTCTGATTACACATCCCACAGTTTACATAGTTGGAGAAACAGGAGCATGTGGCATTTGGACGCAGCGGCCGCACTTGTTAGCTTTTCAAGCGCTTTTCCTTTGAAGAGTCTTTTTTTGTACGGCTAAAAATTGTTTATTGGATTTTTCACACAAGTCCTCATCAAAGGCACTTCAGCGGCATCGGCGGAATTCGATGTGATGTGCAGGTATACAGACAAGTGTATCGTGACATGAACGAGTCCCGGCTAGACAACAAAGAAAAGCAAAAACAATCAGCCATAGGACCAAACATACACGCCACTTAGATATACACATTTGCCCAAGCAGACACGAAGATCGCAGGCCTCGTCCTCGCGTAGGACCAGAATCCCCGCGTAATCTCAGGTGGACTCGGTCCGCGTGGTGACAGAGACGTGCTCGGGGAAAGACAACTGTTGTGGCTTCTCGTCGTGTAGTAACAGCAAAGTTTGCGCACCAAATTTAGTGCGTGTCAGATGGTTTTCAACGGGGCCGATCAGTGTCGGACATAAATCAGTTTTGGTAAACTGTAAACCCAGTGGAAATCCAGACACTTTTTGGCACATTTCCCTTCTCCAGTGGCTTTTTTTTAGTCGAACCAAAAGTTTAGAAGAGTGGAAAAGAGATCTTCTGCTCAGTTGGGATCATGGTACAAAGGAGGATTAGGTCCTTTTGAATTGGGGGGGAAAAAATGTAAAATGACATGGACCCGAGTGTAAATATGTAAATATCTTTGCGACTGGAAGTGCTCGCGGAGAGAAGCAAAGGCGTTATCTTTGCATTTGGCTCAGTCAGTGCGTTTCGTAATGCTCCAATTGAATTATGAAAAGCAAACGCTGCCTTGCGTTTGTTCTCATGTTTTGATTTTAGTTTTTCGGGTGGTTTTAAGTTTACGCATTTCTGTCCTCTCCCACTCCGGCCATCACTCGACACTTGTTTTGGTCTCTCGCTGGGAGAAAAATCTCAAGAGGACCTATGAAATCAGCATATTTTGAGAAAAAAAAAAAAAAAAAATTGGCAGAATTTATCGACGCACACCTGATCTGAGGAGAGCGATTACCGCTGTTGCTCCCAGATAAGGATTTGGGTGATATACAGCTGTAATGCAACAAGTCTGTCATCGGTTTTCGCAATCTCCCTCTGAGCAGACGAGGGACTGCTCGTGACCGGGGCTGCGGGGTGAAGCGAGGCAAAGAAAGACGGCATGCGCTATCAAACCGAATGTTTAACAATACGACACCACTTGAGCCTATCTCTATCTGTCAGGACGTCCATAAAAATGTATTTTATGTTTCCTCCAATGCACGCAACAGAAATAGAAATAGTATTGCTGTGCGGTCTAAACTGGCACTTCAAAGCTTTATAGATCTTCAGAGGCCTCCCTCGCAACAGTGCTCACTGTAAGAGGACAAATGGAAACATTTCTGGCACGCCCTCAGAAATCTCATCGCACTCAACATCTCACACTTTTTCCAGATTCGTCTAGTTGCTTCTTAATGAGGGCAGATGATCTGGTCATTTATGATGCGGGCCTGGGAAGCGAACAAACAGCCTTCCCCTCAACAGTCACAGTCGGTATGCCCTTGAGCAAGGCAGTAAATCCCAGCTGTCCAGCAGATCTGCGCAGTTCCCAACAGTAAAAAGCCCCTCCCAGGTGTGTGTGTACGTGTGTGTGTGTGTGTGTGTGTGTGTAGCTTTGAGGCAGCGGCGTGATGCAGGGCATTAACTGAAGCAAGAGCAAGTGTCACTCGCAGTCAGCCTGACCCTCATTCACCTGACCTCAGCCTGCGAAACCTAATAAAACTCAATCCGTCCAGTATTTAATTATGTTAGCTCAGATAGCGTTTTATTCTTGCCTAACATTTTTCTTATAACCATTATATGAAATAATTTTCTCCTCTGATGTATGCCTTCAAAGTCTCACAGAGAACAGATGCTGAAACATCTGGAGTCTAGTTAACGGCTATTAAAAAAGTCAGTTTGATGGGACACAAAGTCCTCAGCGGCGTACAAGCTCTGGGGGCTCCAGGGTGGGCTGTCACCCACATCTCCCTTAATTGTGACCAGTGCGTGATTAGTTAAAACAGCAGTTTCATGTGCGCAGATAGCCTCCATATCAGGAATTAATCACTGTGGACACAAGTGTCATAAAAGCACAAGGCAGAGGAGGTTGAAACATCAGAGACGTGAGGCCACAAGCTTTTCCATATAAGACCGAATTGTCTTGACAGACGGATGGCGTAGACGCCCAGTAAAGATTAAGTCCAGAGTCACAAACATCTACCAAAATAATAAATTCTCAAGACATTCACAGCATTCAGCTCGAAGTCACTCTGCCAGCAGTGTTGCAACAATCTGAAATGTGATTGGCTGCTGACAGGCAACATTTCCCTTAGGTTGAGCCCCGCAGCTTTTTTAGATGACAATCTATGGATACCATTATTAAATTACACAAGTTTAAAACACATGGCCTTCCAGAGAGCAGCGTCTGATTTTTGGCTTGAGGTAAGGACACTCCTTTTTTGAATGATATTTTCGACAAGAACGCGCTGTCATTGTTCTGTCCAGAAGTGTGAATCACGGGAGTATTGTGAAGCTCCAGTTCTCAGTTATAAGCCAGCGGGTAAGTAATGCCTGTGCGCCATCGGTGATGGACAACCAGTCTGCATCTGGCACCCACGGCCACCAGCCCCGAGTTTCACCTCCATGACCTTCTCAACTGCAATTTAATGACTAATTGTCACTGCTGATCCAAGATCCAGAGGCGTTACTGCGGCCAGAGCGTCTGTATTTGTGGAAATATGTGAGCTAAGAAACCCTATTGGCCAATAAACACTTGAGCTTTTCCATAAAAAGCTCAAAGTTTTAAGTTCTAAATGTCAGGCAATTTCGGTAGTATAAGTGCCGAAATGGGTAGGAATACAAGCCCGTTGCAATCGTAAGTGTTAATAGGGCAAAAAGAAGTCTTGTGATCACTAAATTACACATCCCTGGGGTGACTGAATTTTAGTCATATCCTCACGGAGCAACGGGGAATCGCGTCCTCAGCGCGCAACAGCACCCCCCACGCTTTGAAGATTTGAAAGCCCTCTAATTAATAGCATTTTTTCCCTCGTGCTGAAAAAGAATGGTTTACTCAATAGTTGGCACTTGGCATACATACCAACACATTGTCATCCTGATTTACTGTAACTCGGCATGCCTTTGAAGGGTATGAAGGCCGTAAATGTTGTAATGAAGTGAAATGAAGCAAACAAGGGCGCAAAACCATTTCTCATCGTAGTTTAATGGAATAACTTTATAACTTTTTTTTTTCTCCCTTTTTTTGTTCCGCTTCAATCGCTTTGTTGCCTTCATCAACAGCACAGGCTGCACCGGTCTGGTAGTAGCCTAGCAGATTGCTTGTTTGTTTTTTTGTTCGTTCGGCTGGAGCTTAATCTCGGGCCAGAAATTGGCTGTTGAATCATGTTTGGCTGTCAGAACAGACGAAAGTGTAATGCCATATGCCTGAACATACACCCAGAATCCTTTGAGAGGTAAAAGCCCCCTATATGCCAACAGCTGGGGAGGAGATGTGGAGACACCTGCGCGCCAAATGAACAGCGAGCGTCGCCGCTCGCGGGAACATCTGGAGGTCTGTGTGCGTCGATAAACCACTCCAACACATACTCCTCCATCAGGCTGGAATTCCCGTGCTTATAAGGTCAGACATGGCTGGCAGCTGGTCAGGGATGTAGACTTTTAACTACTCCGAGCTTGCCCAACACAGCCGGCGGGGGGTGTTTGACATGATACAGCTCATCCCTTCACCACAGGCGGGGGTTCCCACATCTGAGACGAGGTATAGAAGAAACTCGAAACATAACTTTTCTTGTCTGCCTCCTCACGGTCTTTCAGTGGCTCTGCTCCGAAAACCACACAAAGAGGCACTGGGAGTTCACGCCGCTTTCAGGAGAAGGAGATTTCTCGCCGTCAGTAAGAGGGGAGGGGGGGGGGTTTAACAACTATGTTTACTCGAGCGTCACACATGGAAACGTGGAGCTTGTCATCTTGTACCCAACTGGGAGAGGCCCCCACGTGGGGAGAAAAAAAAAAAAAAAAAAAGAAAGGAAAAAGGTCAAAGTGTCTGTCAGTAAGCTTGTCTGATTCATTCGCGGCAGTACGAATAAGCGATACATCATTATTTATTATCTTTTGAGCCACGCTAAGGTGCTGCACGTGTCACCGCTTTGGAGATGTCAGTTATCCAAACTCCGAGCAGATGTCCAGCACAAGTACAAGTTGTCTGGTCTGTCCTCAGCCATCGAGAGCCTTTATCTCGCCTCCCTTACCATTATTTATGCTGACACTCCAAAGTGCGACCAAAAGCCCTCTCGTATATTTTGGGGTTCGACGAAAAGGAGGCTTTGGGTGGTCTTGTTGTGTTTCTTGTGCCGAGTTTCTTTGTCTATCGGATTCTGGGAACCCTCCAAAGATGTGATCACACACTGGCTCTCCTAACTGAAGGCGACTTTGAACAATCTGCCGTTTTTCAACTCCGAATCCTTAGCACGAAATGTTTTTTTTTTTTTTGTTATGTTTTTTTTTTTGCTTTTTTTTTGCATCTTTTTTTTTCCCGCCTTGTTGTTTCTCTCGGAGCCGGTCACGTCTTGAGCGTGTTACAGTCAGGTCAGCACGTCCTACGGAGTTCATGTGAATGTAGGTCGACCAGAACCAGTCACATAAGAACACAGGCATGCGGTTTGTCCCGACGCTCACTCGCCCATGGGAACACCCCACCGCTGTAGCCATAGCGTTTCCTGTTTTTAGGGATGAGCTCAGACCAGCTACATCAGATCCTTCTTTTCTTTGACTCCATTTTTTTTTTTTTTTTAGCTTATTCATGCTACCCTTGAATAGGGCTGGGACCAGGTGCCATATGAATGGGTCTTGCTCTCAGATTAACCACAATTCACGTCCTCCTTTTGTACAAAAAGGTGGATTTTAGAGCAGTCGTGTCCAGGTGACTGTCTCAAACGGCAGAGACACAGACAAAAGTGACTTGAGTTACAGGATAGGTTACAGCCCCAATGGGACAGACAATGACTTGGCCACCGGTGAATGTGCTGGCTGACAGTGTCTCACATCTTTTCAAATGCCCCAAGTTGTCTCTGTGCAAACATTATACCCCAAGAATAGAAAGGCCACTTGTAACATGGGTTTCGCTCTCAAAACCTTGTATCACTCATGCCTTTTGTTTGCTTCACGGAATCAATATAAGGTGACCTTGGCTGGTGTTAATATTGCGAGAGGAGAGGCTTCCCGCTTCAATGAATCTTCCACGCTCATTAACGTTTCCTGTCGTCCTTTTTTCTCTTCTTTTCTTTCCTTTTTTCTCCCCCCCCCCTCTCACCAGGAGAAGTCACTGCACAGAAATAGCGACGTCCACGCCACAGAGGACAACAGGGGCATAACTCAGCGAGCGAAAAGGAGTCCCAGCAAGCAGCCAGAAACAGGCATGTTTTTCGGATTTCTTCCTCATCAACTTCAGCTGTGTTCTCCGGTCCTTACACCTTAACGCAGATGTTTTGCACGCTGACACGTTGTGCTCTCTCTCAGTCTCTCAGGTCTCTCCTCCCGTATTTCGTAGCCTCAGACTCCAGCTTCGGCACGTCTAAATTACGAGAGAAAACCCCCCAAAAATCCACAAACCGATGCTCTGCTGTGCACCTGCGTCAGTCTACTTTCTGGATATGTTCTTGGCAGGCCTGGCCGACTGTTGAGCAATTGTTTCTGTAACTCCTTGTTTGTTTGGAGGGGATTCAGTACAGTGTAAATAACAGGCTTTTGGTGGGCTTAAGGCTCTTAAATTTTGAAAACAGTTTGTTAATGGTTTCTCACTTTTTGTGGAACTGATTTTTTACTGCTTTGTGCTTACTTAACAAAGCAGCTCCGCCACATAATGTTGCCGAGTTTATAGAGCAAGAGATTAAACGGAATGGGATTGATTATTACTTGGATAGCAAACAAGGACAACAAGGAGTTTGGGAGGGTTTCACCAATTTGAAACAGACAGCGAAGCCCGCGTTGATTTCCCCCGTCTCGAAATATCAGGTCCCCCGAAATATCTTTTGTATCCGTGAAGCGAGCGGTTCGGGACCTTTGAAGCCAACTGTGTTATCGGTCGTGACTCAGCCCGTCATAAACTTGAGATCAAAAAAAGCGCACTTTGTCGAACACGCGGCAGTTTTTAGGAGCCAGTCGGCCATTCCTGCAACAAGTTACCATCTGAGACTTTGATGTCTTTCATTAATTCCGCCAAATTGATTTATCGTAATCAATAGCTCCGCAGACAGCCATATGGCCGATATGTCTGATTTTGCTTTTGTAGTTTTTGTTTAGAATGTGAGGTATGCAAATAAAAAAGCGAAGCCTTTGAAGTTTCATGTCTGAGAGCAACAAGTGCAGCATGATCACAAGGCATTCCGATGTCTGTGGCGTGACACTGAATACTTGGGGGGAAGTTTAGTGATTGTATTTAAATTAGAAGAAAAAACTCACCTTTGAGACTTTCTACATAAATCAGTAAAGTCCCGAGCCTCTAAACACTAATCATTCCCAGGTCTCTCCTCTGCTCTCAGCGCACAGACAAAGGCTTTTGTAATCTCAGCCTTAGATGTGTGTTTTTTTGTGCGGGTGTGTGTGTGTGTCCTGCGTTTGCACGTGTGTGCGTATGTGTGCGTTCTGGGCACTCCTAACGGGCACCAGATTCCAGATAGGGCTGCTCGTTAAGAGAAATCTATGCGGATGCATCCAGTCATTTAGCCAGAGGAGAAACACTGGCCATATGTTTGAGGGGGACTCAAACTGTGAGGTTTTAAGGTTAAATGGCCTTTGTAGTTGTAATGACATGGTAAACACAAGAGCAGCGAGACGGCTTTTTGAAAAGGATTCTTCAGCTGCACACACACACACATACACACATACACACACACTCAGTGCATTTTGTCTTTCAAGCGCTGACATAGATGCCCCACCAACATGCACGCACACTCATACACATGGCTGTAAAGGGGAGACACACTCACACAAACACATGCGCTCGCGCACACACATCTAGACACACTTTCATCTGCATTCTCCATCTGGGCTTAATTCAAAGAAAAGGATTTTGGCAGGATAAAGTATCTCTCTAATGATCTTCTCCAGTTCCACTGCCTGTGAATGCTTAAGGCACTTGTTCATACAGAGGAGGTGAAACCACACTTACAAATTACTACACTAGAAGATACCACAGACTGACATACCTCCACTCCAGTGTTCAGTGCCGAACATCTGAATCTGTTATTTTAGCCTGTTCGGGGTACCTACGCGGAATGAGCCGGATACTCGAGACGTTATCCGAGATGATAATTGTTCGGGAGACCATTTCAAGCTTAATCACACTGTTTTTGTTTCGCACAGAATCGACTGGAAGGGAAAAAAGGAAGGAGAAGAAAAAAGGTAATACATAATTCAAGCTAAATTGCGGTCATCGTGGTCATTGATTAGACTGCTGCTACCTGATGCCCTGCTTTCCAGGAGGATCCTTGAGATGTCGTCCAAAATCCAGTTAGCCTGTCGGCTCAAAGTGACTGTGACATAGCTTTCAATATTTGATGTTACTGCTGCCTCTTTGGCTTTACAGTCTATACAGATGCTGTACAGACCATGAAGCCCTTGGAGGCAAATTGGTGATTTCAGGCTACATAAATCAAATTGACTCGACTGTCAAGGGATAAACCTGCTCATTTTTTTATTTTTTTTTGTTACATTTTCCAACCTTTTCACTCTCTCTCTTCGCAGGGAAAAAAAGGTCTGTGCCGGGCCCCCCTGGTCCCCCTGGTCCCCCAGGTCCACAGGGGCCACCGGGCATCCCTGGAATCCCCGGTATTCCAGGAAGCCACGCTGTGGGGCCCGCAGGACCCCCTGGACCCCCCGGGCCGCAGGGGCCTCCAGGCAATCAAGGTCCAGCAGGTATAAAACTTAAAAATAGAAATTGCGTGATAGCGCGCTGAGATAGCCAAGACTCAGGCCAGAGGACTTGGAAAACACCCACGAGTTGAGAGATGTGTTCTTAGATTACAGCGCTTTCCTGCATGTAGGACCCGTTCCCACACTAGAGGGGGGCTCAAGTTGACAAAATTGATGAACTCATTGCCTTCACAGTGAGAGTTTCTGATGCAGGATGTCAAACATAGTGTGGGATAGCAGTGATCTAGCTTTAAAGTATGCCGCTGTTTGTTTTCTTTGAATCATCGTCTCTTCTTTGTTACTCAGCCATGTTGAAGGCCATTTTATCATGTCTCCCTCGTATTGTTGCAGGGGTTCCAGAGAGGACGAAAACAAAGGAATTCCAGGTAGAGTGTGTCACCTATTGGAAATTGAATTTTATCCCACATAAAGTCCCCGATGAAGCAGCTGCTCTCTTGTTTTACTGTGAATCCAGATCAGTCACCAGAGGTCTCTCTTTTTTTCTTTTTTTTTTTTGTTTTCCAGCCTGCTGTGGTTCATTTGCAAGGACAGGAGACAACCATCCAAGTGAGAGAAGGTGGGTCCTCTGTCTACTCTTGCTTGCACTTACACTTTGTTTGACACAAAACAATAAACACGCTTAATGCCTGTCAATGTCCTCCGTCAAAGACAAAGAGTCTGCAACTGTTCGACTAAACACATTGCTGCCAAGCCACAGGCTTACACCAGGATAAATATAAACACTGTAAACTGTCGACATTTGTTGATTAAAAATGTTTAAACAAGAGATTCAACATGCCAGATTTAGACATTTATAAAAATATTCTTTTCTTTATTTGGTCACCTCAAGGAAAGTTCAATCAACTGCAGAACTTAAGATTATATGGTTTAGAGGGCTAAATGTTGCCACCAATATTTACTGTAAGATTATAGTAACCCTTAAGTAATCCCGCAGCTATTATAGGATTAGTATACAGTTATAGGCTTATATTATAAATCAGACCCCTGTTAACTCTGCAGATTCAGGTTATCCCGCAGCACTTTGTCAGTGTAAAAGGAGCGTAAGCATCATTAGTACGTTTATATTCCCTGTCAGCGCTGAGCTCTGGTCGTAGTTACACACTGCTGATAGCTGTTTATTTTTTGCCTCTTGTTTGTTTGTTTGTTGTGACATGTTTAGATCTGTCTGAAGGCATCCTTAGGAACTGGAAGATGGTGTCCATCCATCACCGCGTGTTTAAAATGCACTCTCGCTCCGGAGAGCTGGAGGTGCTGCTGGACGGTGTCTACTTCATATATAGTCAGGTAGAAGTGAGTACGGTCCTTGACGTGACTCTTCTAATTTACAGTTTAGAGTCAAAAGAACTGGCAGTTCTCTAGTTAGGCTTAAAATGTTTGAGTTATCTGATAAGACATGTTTTTTTTCCCCCTTGCTGTGGCTAAATGTGAACATCCATAACTCAAATCCTTGTTGGCTACTTTGATATTCCAGCTGTTTCAGGTTTAAGTAAGCTCTTAAATATCATGTGGACTTGTTTTGACTACCCCTCTCAGTCTTTTGTGAATTTTTCATGTCTCCCCTCTCAACCAGGTGTACTACCTCAACTTCACCGACATTGCCAGTTACGAGGTGATGGTGGACTCCAACCCGTTCCTCCGCTGCACGTGCAGCATCGAGACGGGCCAGCGCAAGTTCAACACCTGCTACACGGCCGGGGTGAGCCTGCTCCGCGCCGGCCAGAGGATCTCCATACGCATAGTGTATGAGGACACGCTCATCAGTATGACCAACCACACCACCTTCCTGGGAAGTGTCAGACTTGGAGAGGCTCCATCTGCTGGACAGAACTGATAACTACACGACACACCGGCCCCTCCGCAGAAAATGAGGAGTTTGTCTCTCAGCGGTCGAATCAGTAGCGAGCGACCCCTAGCCCAAGTCTTGCCCCGTTTAAACCCTCCGGATTATTAACGCTGAGGGAGCCCCCGGGTGACTTTTGTTCACTGTCACAGCCCTGTATTAAAAAAGGACATTAATAGACTGTCATGCTTCCCCCTCACATTGATTCTGTGCAAAGAGATCAGCCCTGATGAATGTCCTCATCAAACAAAACTTTCTATTTATAGTCACCATTTTGTGTCAACACAGATGGCATCTCTCTCTATAACAAGGAAGGACACTGCGCTGACATATACTTAATATTTACATGTGTTTAAGTGCTGTTGAATGATAATCTTGTATCTCCAAAACCACCAGCTATTCAAAATGTTTTATTTGCAGTTTGTATAGTTGGCCTTATTAATTAATTTAATTATATTAACAGTTACAAGTAAGTAAGTGGTTTAACAAGGGGTTTAAAGCCCCACATGTGACCCTGGGTTATGAAAATGATTGAAAGAATCATATAAATGTTCAAAGCAAGTATAAAGGTATCTATGCAAAGCAGAGAAAAAAAACATTAAAACTGGAGTTATAAGGTATTCACAGAGCAACAGCACTATATATTTTGCGCACATTTGCACTACAGCATCCCTGCAGAATATCAGTGATATGTTTTGTTACAGTGCTATTGTTTAGTTACCGTGTGAATGAATCCATGTGGAAAAATGATAGTTGTTTATACGTCTATGTACATATTGTATATAAAATGGGATATACTTTTGTAAATGGAGTTGATTGATGGATTAAAATGTTTCATTTTCTGTCTAAACCCATTTGTCTGTCTCTTGTGTTCATGTAGCAGGTGGTATTGATTTAAAAGGTTAAAACTTCTCTTGCAGATTGGACTCGTGCTGGCACGAGTACTGACAAGAACAAATGATGCTCTTTGAGTGAGGCCTTTGTCTTTATTAAAATGTGGCTTTTAACTTCGACTGCAAGTTTCACAACACACACTGCAACTTTGGCTGTAATCTTCATGCAATCTAAATGAGTTCCATCTTGAGAGACAGAGAGAAGATAGTTCCTCATTTAGAAAAACTAATTTTGAAACTGAACATGTAGGTTTCCGGGGGTTTGCTGATGCGTGACCTCACCCGTTTGAGTGACATGAGGACATCCAGTCAGTCTCACAAGTCTCGCAATGCTTTACCATGCTTTATTATCACTAACAGCGTTTATGTTTTGTCTCAGTCTTTTCCTGGTGCACAGAGCCAGTGTTTTAGAGAATGATTTTCGCAAACTCCAAGGGGACATAATTCTACAATTAAATCAGCCACGTTCTGAGGGAGTCAATGGGAAAATGGCCAAGACGTCTGAAACAAGGGAGGTATGTCACTGATTATGCAGGATGGAGTCATCTTGGACAATGTACTACTGAGATTTATGCCATTAGTGAGAGTTCAGATAGCGCTGCAATAATAATTTTTCTCCTAATGCTTTGTTTTCTCTTAGGACATAAAGCCAAGTTCTTTGCAAAAAGCTCAGAGTTCTCTGAAGATGTCTTCTAGGAGAGTAAAACGGGAACAGGGCAGCTGCAGAGGTGGGCTGGAGCTGAGAGCTCAATGTGTCCATTAGTTACAGTTTAATCTGGTAGTGAGAGCATAAACAGTGTATGCTAAGTTAATAAAATTAAAGTATTATGTTTATTTCTCCCTCTTGCCAGCTCCAACATCATTCCTGCAGTTAACAGCTAACACTAACAAACAGCCACACATGAGAGGTAAAACTAAATTCAAGTGTTTGGCTTTAGCGTTGCACCGTATGCCATTATTTTGAATAAGTGTATCTTGACTTCTCCCACAGGAAATATAGCAGTGATCCCTTGGACTGTGTCTGCGCAGCAAGGAAATGCAATTTCACAAAAGGAAAACAGAATTGTTGTCCAAGAAGATGGTTATTACTTGGTGTTTGGACAAGTATTGTGTCACTGTAATTCAAGCATAACTAAGTTGATATTACGTCCGATTTGTTCCAACTGTTCAGCTAATGTTCTGCTTAATTCGCAGGTTTGGTACGAAAGTCCGAGCATGCTTATGGGTCATGTTATTCAGAGCTGGAGATCCACGAAAACAGGAACGACGTCGAAGCAGCTCTTGCACTGCGTGGACAACGTGTCCGATAACACTCCTTACAATACGTGCTACACCGCAGGTCAGTGAGGAACTCCTGTGTGGCTGCCTAGAAAAGTACTTCACTATGTTTTGAGAAATATGCTCCTTCTGCTTTCTTGCCAAGAGTTCGATGAAATGATTGATACCACACGTATGAACTTGTACGGTAAATCAATGTAAAAGTTACGGCCAGCTTATTCTAGCACTCAGACTAGCTAGCCTGGCTCCATCCAAACAGTAAACAAAATTTGCCAACCAGCACTTATATTTCTTGTTTGTTTAATTCGTACAAAAACAACGCTTTGTGGTTGTGCCAGACTATTTCTTGGTCGGGAGCAGGCCGAGTAGTGACTTCCTGGAGTCTCATTGTCACAGTGAGGTTTCCAGACTGCTTACTGAAGAAATAGTCCCCCTCCCACCTCAAACCACAACATTTGTTTAATCTGTTTTTGTACAGATTATACAAATGAGATTGGAATGGACAGAGCCAGACTAGCAGTTTCCCTCTGTTTTACACTGTTTATGCAAAGTTAGGCTTACCAGCTGCTGGTGGTAGCTTCATGTTTAGCCTACCGTACCGGCGAGAGAGTAGCACCGATCTAATCACCGAACTCTGGGCAAGAAAGTGTACTTGCATGTATTTCCTGAATTTCCTGAATTGTTGAACTATTCCTTGAACTGTTGGTGGCCTTTCTGACATTTTCTCAAAACAACAAATGAGTGAATGTCTTGAATGGTGTTCAGGCCTCCAGTTCAGCTCCAGAGACCTATAGAGTCTATTCCAAGGAGTACTGAAGCTGCTCGTGATGGTCTTACCAGTCACTCCTAATTCAATTTGTCACCCATCCAGTATCTCCTCTCATGCCTTCTTCTACATATCCTGTCACAGGCGTAGTGCGGCTGCATCAAAACGATGAGCTAGAATTGGTGATACCAGACAGGCCCAACGGCCTCAGCGCTATGGACCCAGAGTCAACCTTTTTTGGTGTCATACAGCTGAAGTGAAACAAGACAGTGCCGAGATGATAACCACGCGGCTCGTTGTTGCAGGATGTCGAAAAATGACACTGAGCTGTGTGACTGGAAGCTGATAAAGGAGCGAGTGACAGCAGCAGGAAACCTGTTGGGACCTGTCATTAATCTCAATGTACGCCGAAATTTTTATACGTGCTGCCTATCTCATCTGTCAGCTTTTTGAAGGCAGCTACTTTCGAAACCGTTTGGCTTTGAACCGTCTTTCAGGTAGTCCACCTGCGCCTGTCCCCTTGCATTGTTTATGTGCACTCCCACGTCCTTTCATCAGTCTATTTTAGCATGTCTCTCTTTATACCTTGCTGGGGGGCTTCCCTCCAGCTCCACCTCTGTGCTGTCTGTTTATTTGTTCCTCTTGTCTATTTTAGAACGGTTTCCGTTTTCCCGAGACTATGTCAGGAACAAACAAAGGTGTAAATTTATATCGCTCAGTTGGTGTTTCCTGGTTGACACGAACCCCTCAAACCTGTAAATACTTTGATATATCATGATAAAATTAAAGTTGTTATAAATAGGGTAATATGCCTTGGGGTACATGAATTGTCAATTGCTATATATCTGTCAATAACGAGTTTTGAATGTATGCATTTGTATAATTGGTTACATTAAATACAGAAATATGAACATCTTTGCCTGGTAATATTTTCTCATCCAAATTAAAGTGGCCTTAATCGGATGTTTTCTTAATGCTAAGTGATATATCAGTGGCCAAGCCTTTATTGTCTAAATATAGTATCTACCATGCCTATCTGGTGTTTGCAGCTGTCTTCTGCCTCGCTTTTTTTATGAAGCATGGCTATAAGAGGGTGTGTGTGAGTGTGTATATGAGCTCTGACAACAGTAGTGTTACAGCAGCAGAAGCAGCAGCGGAGGGAGAATGGTCAGACATATGTTCTCCCATCTCCTACTAGTCTGGTCGCTCCATGACTTCTACATAACTGGACTGACACATCAGAAGCCAAAGGTAGGGTTGCGGTGAATCATTTAAATGTTCATTGAAAACTGTAGTATTGCAATTTTTAGTCTTAAAAGCTTCACGCTTACTGGTTTTGAGGTCTCAAACTGCTACGGTTGTTTGACTTTGGTCTCAATGGGTCACTCTTTGATTGTGATTAATGTTCTTTTCATTTCATTTCAAGGAGCTGTCCCGGAACAACCAGAATCTCTATTCTGTCCCTTTGGATTTGGATGCAAGCCTTAGAAGACTGGACCTGTCCAATAACTTCATCAGACAGTTGCACACACTTGCTTTGCCATACTTGGAGCAGCTGGACCTGAGCTCCAACCAGCTGGATCTCATATCCGAAGGGGCTTTTGAAAACCTGGCTCGACTTGAAGAGTTGAATTTGTCCAGAAATGCACTGAACAACAACCTTGGCAGCAACAGCAAAGCCCTCCAATCCATCAGTAGGCTGAGGACTTTGGACATATCAATGAACGGTTTGAGTGATGATGCAGTGGAACAGTACCTCCGAAACAAATCTTCTCTTGATCAACTTAAGATGACGGGTAATGCTTTAACAAGACTTTCACGCAACCTGTTCAAGGAGAGTAAAGGTTTGAGGTCCATTACTATTGATGATAATCAGATATCAGTGATAGAAGAGGGGACATTTGAACCGTTGAGACAATTAGAAATGCTGAACTTGGCCAAAAATAACCTTGTATATATCTGTGATTTCAAATTATATCAAGTTAAATATCTGAATCTCAGTAGAAATTCCGTTGAGTTCTTTGTTACGCGTGAGGACAACCGACTGTACAGGCTTGAAATCCTTGATCTGAGTCACAACAAACTCTTATATTTCCCAATTGTTCCGAAAATGAGCAATTTGAAGTATCTCCATTTGCAGAATAATATGGTTGGTGCCTTAAATTCAGAGGCTGAGATGGTATCAGAGGCCAATGCTCTTTATAATGACATTACAAAAACGAGAACAGTTAGAAAAAATAACCTACATGCAATCTGGAGGATGATGCCACTGATTTATATTGACCTAAGCTATAACCACTTCACCTCTTTCCCACTGGAGACTTTAAGTCTTCTCAAATCTTTACAAATGCTGAATTTCGGCTACAACTGCCTGCAAAATCTCACCTGGAATGTCAGAGGTGATAATGGAGCTGGATACCGTCGGCAGCTTTACTTTCCCTCCTTAAAGTACCTCGACATGCAAAGCAATGGACTTGCACATATCTCCCCGCTATTTTTCAAAGGGCTCAGACAAATAGAAACATTGAATCTGCAAGACAACTCTGTGCAGCCGTGTGCCTCTTTGGACCCTTTGCAAAGCTCCCATTCAGCAGAGCACATGAATCTCAACAAATCCTGCGTCGTGTTTGGACAGCTAAGGACTCTTAAGCACCTCAATCTTAAAGAAAACAACATAGACATGCTTCACCCAAACACATTTCAAAAGAACTCTTTGGTTTCTCTGAACCTTGCCAGAAATTCACATATGGCAATGCAAGTGGGTGCACTGGAAGGTGTGCAAAAGACTCTTCAGTCCTTGATTATCAGTGAAACAAACATGAACAGCTCTAACTCTGATCAAGTTTTGCCCTGCATGCCAGTGTTAACTGAGCTGAACGTATCTAACAACAATCTAGATATGATGCCCAGCAGTTTGAGCTGCTCTCCTCTGAGAGAAATCGACATCAGAAATAATAATTTTGTGTCTTTAAACTATTCATTCATCAACGCTTTATCTGCACACCTCAATTTAATGTATATCAGTGGGAATTATTTTAACTGTTGTGACAGTAAATGGTTGACAATCCTATATGAGTTGAAGATAAAAGTGCCTGATATCAATGACTCTGTATGCTTTACGAGTGATAGAAACATTGTGATGACAGGGTATCTGAATAACACTTCAATGTCTTGTGTGTTTCACACAAAAGCACAAGAAATCCACTTTGGACAAATGGTCATAATTGTATTATTTGTGATTGTAATCCTCACAGTGCTGATTATATTCAGCAGGAAGGTGTGTTGCAAAAAGAGTTCATTTATCGTGTGACATCGTGTGATTTCATTTTGTACATTGTTCTGTCTATGCACGTGGGCTACATGTAGTAAGCAAACCAAATACAGTACACTGAGTGAGAAACAAAGTGCAGTCACTGAGGCATAGTTCCTGTGAGTTTCAGTTTTCATGACCCATTTTACTATAAACAGAAGTGGGCTCAGTGGTTGCTTTGACTATAAAAACTAACAGACTTAAAATGCAGTAAAATCTTCATCATCTGACATCTTTTATGACTCCACAGCACTGCACTTCTCTGTAGTGCATCAAGCAAAAAGCGCGACCTGTGCTGCTTAAATCTTGTAATTGAAATTGGCTTTATTGACTCCCAGGCTGTCTGATTATGGTCTGTGCCAAATTCTCTGATCAGGCGTAGAATTTTCGCCCATCCTTCATTGTGAAATGTTTGTTTGCGACAAAAATTCAACCTTGGCTCAAATTTTTATGACGTCTGTGGAGCCTTGCACAACATTCCCAGAATCTGGACTGAACTCTTGAACGATTCAACACAACGTCAGCAAGAGGCCCTATTGTTTCTGTGGAAGCAATATGTATGCTTAGTAAAAATAGCTTATTTGATAATGTGTGCACACATGATCTATTCTAATATATGTCACTATCTGCATCTGCTTGTGTTTTGTCATGTATAACTTATGTGGCTCTGACCCAGAGAGACTGTTATGGAGTACAGCGGTAAATCTGGCAACAGTACATAATAAACATGCAGTACATAATAACCAGAACATTTTGGCAGTCGTCATTTTATGATACGAATCTCCAATTTCTATACCTGGAAAATAAATCACTGAAGTTTGGAGGGGAAGTTTCAGTTTCTGTGAATTTCTGCTTTCGGTTGAGCAACTTTATCTCCACCAGGTCACAGAATATTGACTGAAGGAGCTTTCATTCACTGTGAGGTATCCATTCTCACTAAATAAATCTGAACTGAACTTGGATCCTCTGCTTCTAAGACAATAAGCACATGATCATTAACATGAGGTTAAACTAACAACACATGAACAAACATTGAATTTCATCCAACACTTCTGAGCTACAGACAATAAGGTAAGTTGATTGCCTGGTGACATGCTGCAGTGTAAAATGCATCTACAACAGAAAGAACCAGAACTACCTAAGGTTTCATTACAATCTAGGAAACTACACTGGGGAGAAACTGCTGTTGCAGAAGGATATCCTGTTGAGCAATCTCCTCGTTTTCTTCTTAGAGACACATCCTTCTTCTTTAAACTGATCCAAAGTGGCATTTTGCAATTTCGTGTGCCCATTACCACTTTGTCCACTGGGTAGAGCCAGGGCTGTGATACCAGCATTAGCGTCACAAGAGCCGGGATGCCTATCAATCCTGCTCTTGAGCAATATAACTGTAGGAAATGTTGCCCCACCCACAAGATTTAGGTACTAGATCAAGTAGCAGCATGACAAGTTCAAGCAAAGAGCACTCGAAGAAAAGAACACTGTGTGGATAGTATTAGGTGTAAAACCATAGGAATGCAAGTAGCAAATTGTATTCATTCTTCTGCGTGGTGATTAATGGTTGCTGGCATTCAGACATTAGCAACAGTTTGTTTGTTAGCGTGGATTGGGAAGTTGTATCACTGTCAGCCTCTCCCTCTAGGCTAACTGTATTTCCAGTAAACCCCAACTTTGCAGTACAGTGAAAGAAGAAACCTCAGACTGTGCAAATCTTTCTTAATTTTATCTCGCATCAGTGATATCCGCTTCCTCAAATTCAGCACAAGTCCCTGGCATTGCCATTAATGTGGCACATGTTTAGTTTCAATCAGAGTAAAATCTGTTTTATTAGATCTTCTGTGAAACCCTCTCCTTTACACAGTTACTTTCTCAGCATCCAGTTGTTTGTTCTGCTTCTATTTTCTGTTCTCTTTCCTCAATGCTCTATTTAAAAACATGCTGACCTGGAATTGTTTTCTAAGCAAAATGCATTGTGCTCCCTCTCCCACACATAGCCTACTCTTGCTTAGTATAAATAGAAATTCACTCAAGAAAATATGTAATATAGAAAACCTCCTGAATATATTATCTACAGTACACTGACTCAGATTCTCTTTCCCTTCTGTGGAAACAAAGAGATTCAGGACATGTGCAATTTCTTTGAATTATTCAGTGCTCATTTGTAGTCATATGGTCTGTAGTTGTAGGCCATTATGTAGGAGAAAATATATTAACATAAAATAAATATCAGGTCATACTCCATGTGGACAGATAGCCTACTGAATGTCCAAGGGTTATGAGATCAGGAGGGAAAATGTGATCAGGACATGACAGTTGTAGTTTAGCTCTTTGACTTTCCAACAAAAAAATGTTCACACATGTCTCTGGCTTAGGAGGCCCTTGTCCATACGGCCCCCTGCGCCTGGACAACTCTCTCAGTAATCCATCCATGACCACAGAGGTTCCTGAGAAAGGTGCTCCCCAGAATCTATTAATGTAGTAAGTAAGCAGTCTTACATATGTGCAGAATGAATAATCTGTTGTCTTCTTTTACCTCTATTTGTTAACATAGGCCTATGTTGATTTTTCTTTATTTTTTTATTTTTGCATATCTTTACACATGACATCTATTAACCCTCTGTTTTTTGTTTCTGTCCTAACAAACGTCCAAGCTGTGTGGGTTTCTCTTCCCTTTTCTTTGTGTGGCCTGCCCTTGTGCCCTCTGTCTTCTGCTGAGGAGAGGAGGTCACATGACGTCAGGTCCCACTTGACGACACCTGAACCTGCTGAACATCCTCCTGGGTCCACATTCTTCACATATATTTTAAGCTTTTCCTTACCCAAATAAACAGGGTGTGTTACTTTACAGCAAAAGACTGAAAACGTTTGGAAAAAGGTGCCCTCAGGGCGCTGTCAGGTTTTTTAAGTAAATGCGTTTTTGTGGCATTTAAAAGTACTTAGATGGTACACTGCACCGCAGAGAGTAAAATATTTTTGTCGTTTTCAACGATTCTCATTTTGAGTCAATGCTATCCTGGCTGCTTTTTAATTAATATTTTTAAACG
>JBCAUF010000790.1:9833869-9850020 GCA_038406115.1 Haemulon aurolineatum | reverse complement strand
ATGTATGCAGTATGTCTTATAGTTGTTATCATACTCTGTTTATTGCAGTACAGAAAATCAATTTCTGCTTTATACTGGCATACTAACAATGAAGCAAATTGTGATTTTGTGGCTACAGAGGACACAAAATCACAGTCTGGAAGTACACTTCACTTCCAGGACTTCAATGTACTGTACTGAGTGGGTCAGTTGGAATACCACTGCCAATTATGTAAATGTTCGATTTAGTCCCTTGTTTTTGGTTCATTTGGTTCCTTCCTTCAGATGTTTCGTCACCAGGCACAAAATGTTTGATGCTTTGCAGCTCTCCTTTGCCTCCTGCATTTTACCACAAGGGTACAATCTAAAATGTCATATCTTTAGTGCTTTTTCACATTCTTAGTTTTTTGACATTTCCAGTGTGGACACTCTAAATACTATAATCTGTTTAAGGTTTTAGGCCTATGTAGGAACTAGTATTTTCCATGTATGTCTTGTGGTATAACCATGCACATGGTTTCACATCACTTGCAATGTGACGGCTCTAATTTGAACAGGGTTTATTGACACTGTCAGTCGGAGAGGTAGGACGCCGATAAGCAGAGAAATGAGGCTATATAATGGCAAGTTCAGCCATGCAAATGTGAAATCTGACTGTACGATCTGTGAAGGTTAGAAAGAGTCAGAGCTATGTATCTGGATACTGGTCTGAGAATTGTTAGATATCCAGACAACCATGTTATGAGGGCGCAATGACAGCGGGTTCACCTAAGTCATTAACTATTATGCCACCAGCACTTATGGCCAAGCCAGCTCCAAACCATTTGAATCCCATTTCCACCTTTAACTGGTCATGAAACAGTGAACAATCACACCTCTTCCCAGGGGCTGAACTACAATGTGTTTGAATGTAATATTCACAGACAGCTCAGCGACTAATTCGATATACAGGACATCATCTAATGTACAGCACATCATCCTCACTCTAACACTTCCAGACGGAAAGCCAATACATCAGCCACAGTTTTGTGTAAAGCATGCGGATAGAGTTTTATTTTGTAACAGTAGTTCTCACCTAGCCTGCATGCCAATTAAGTTAAACACTCTCCAACAACAGAGAGACATGGTTAGTCAGATATATTGTCAATAGATTTCCTTACAATATTATATAATGTGACAATCTGTGTGGTAACTTGGCACGATAGTACACTCCAGTGACTGCATCTCTATCACTGTACCATCACACAAAATCTTTATATCAAAGACAGAGTACCAGAGCTGTGATGATGGAATTTATGCAGGTTTTTTTTTTTTTTAATTTATAGCAGTCTTCATTGGCTTTCGGGTAAAAATATGACCTGCTGCCAAAGTTTATGGTTCATGGAAATGCTTGAGAAATGATAGCTAAATCAATTCTATAATATGATCATGACAAAAATGATTATGGTCTGTATCCAATCCCATTGTTACTAACTGGAAGCAAATCATTGCTTGAAATATACGTATTGTAGTTTTGAATCCCAGCTGTCAAAAGCAGTTTGTATGTTGTCATAGATGAATCACTGCATATCCAATTTTGGTTAAAAAGCCTTTTTTTTCCCTTCAGCGTCTGATAAAAAATTAAATGAGGCTCATCATATTGACTCAGTGATAAGTGACCTACATTAAAAATAAAAGAAGTCAGGTAATGTGAAACACCATTTTAGGTGAGGAACCTGTAAATTAGCTGGCAGCAGCATCTGGCGGAAGATTTCCCTGCTCAGTCCCTCGACTCATGTTGATAACGACTGCAACGGAAGTTCTTCTCACCTTTATACTTTGTCTTCTCGCTTAAAAGAAGAGAAAATCCATTCGGTCCTTATGGGATGAGCTATTTTCAAAAGAACGCCATCACATCTGTCATATTCCCTTTTCATGAGGGCCAGCTTGAGCTGGTTTATAAACTGCAATGAAGCAGCAGCATGAGAGGAGACTGATGCACCTCTCCATCACCACTCCACCCGCTCCCAAAAAGGAGTGAAATTAATTAAATTCTGGATGAGACAAAGGCTTAGGACATAAAGGGCTGCTGTTAGCATTTTTCTAGCCCATTGATTCCTTGTTACTACTGCACATTATGGCCCCCTGAACCCTCATAAATCAATTCATACCCTATTGTCCTTTTCAGAAGGCTCTCTTCACTGTTGGCTCTAACATGGCCGAGGTGACAATAATCTATTGTTTCAGTTTAAGGCTCAGTGCTGCACCTCAGACCCATGGCCACAGAGGCCAGCAGGATGTATGTGCTGCCTGCAGGGAGCGGAGGGGATACTGAGCAGTGGCTGACACACAGGGGTTGAGCTCTGCAACACAGCAAATCCATCTTTGTCTTTGTGAGGGATACACATACAGTGCAGTGCTATAAACTTAGAGCACACTGCTGAACTTGAGCTACTTAAAAATACCTGGATTTCAGACATCTAAATGGATTATAACAAACAGGTGAGAGGGAGAAATTTAGTAAGTTAAGCCTCGGATAAATCCATTAAGTGGCAAATGAAAAGTGATTCTCTACTCTGTGCTTTCTGGGGTGGTTGGAGTGTGGATCGAAATTGAAAACTGCTTAACAGAAACATTTAAATGCATCATTTCTCTGTTTACTGTGCTTTTTGTTTTTCATGATTGTAGCTTTTAAATGTCCCCTGAGGTATCTGTTTGGCTGGATTTTAATTTCTTTTCCAAATTTGGTTCATCAAAAGGTTCTCCAGGACTGAAAATTAAACTCGCATGCCAAACATACAAAGCTGGTAACACAAATATCATATCATAGTTATTAAAAGTTGGAACAAAGTCCGGTAGTTGACCAATAATAACTGCTTGGCTTCAATAAATATCAGGTGAGCAGGAGAAACTTTTTTTTTAATGAAGTTATAAAATTTTGGATACATTTTTTAATGTGCAAAATGTTTTTGCTGCTTTTTTCACTAGAAAGAACCACACCATCAACAGAATATGTTTTGAAGCAATTTATTGGCGAAAGATAAATGAGGTTTGTTATGATTGAGCTTGCAGAATGAGAGAATGGAAAGGGAGAAAAGCGGCTTGGTTGAGGTGTGGTCCTGCTCCTGAAACTCTGCTAGATATAGTAGCTTCACATTCAGGTATTTGGTTGTCAGTTTTGTGTGCAACATTGTCTGCATTATGAGTTTCTTATATTGTTGTTTTATTGACCACGTTTAAAAATGGGACTTGGGGAAATGGGAACACACCTCATCAATTAAATCGCAAATGCATTTAAGCCATTTCAACTAGCAATGTTGTTGTGTGTGGATGAATGACTATTGATTGCCCATATCAGAAAGTTTAGTGTAGCTCGGAAGCCCAAGAGGGTCGACTGTGTTTCAGACTGTGACTGGAGAGGTGGACGTGGGGGAAAAACTGAGAAAAGAAAACAAAAAGCTTTTCTCTGAGCAGAATTGTCTGCAGTTGGGTAATAATCGGATTTCAGATCGATTCCAACTGGTCGGTGGACTGACATTAAATAGACCAGTGAAGCAGCTAGTTAGACACCAGAGCTTAGTCTGAGATCATTATACCACACTAGCAGGCTGCACCAGCCACATATCCTGCATGCGTCCTTTTTGAGCTCATGAAAACATACAGCACATGTTTGGGTTTTTTTTGTTTGTTTTTTACTGATGGCTGCCCCATGGACTTTATTTATATTTGTTCTATACATAAAATCCTATGGCTGCTCATAAAAGCTAGCACATAGCCATCACCAACTTAATCTAAAAAGAGAAGAAAGGATAGAGTGAGATATATTTGCAAAGGACTTTAGACACAACGGGCAGGTGAAAAACAGGCTTGTCAGGCCAGTAAGGCACGTTGTGCGCTGAATGTTGTCTGTTTGCAGGCAGGCAGGGGGGCTACACCAAATTTCAGACCACCAACCCAAAGCAATTGTGCTCAGGCAGCAGTCGGGAGTCTCTCTGGCCTGATTTGCATGCTGATTCTTCATCTGTTTGCCAAATTTGAACACAACAACTCTTTGATCAATCAATCAGCAGTTATAATTTCATTTTGGAGAGCGGTGTGTGTCTTTTTGCACCAAAAACATGTTTGCAACCTTTTCCCTTTAGTGGTATGCTTATAATTGCAGATAAAACTGGTGGTTTTCTGTCTCTTACTTGTTCTGTTTTTTTTCAGTTTCTAAGTAATGATCTAAACTGCAGATCCAGATGATGGACCAATTCAATGACATTCAGCAAAAAATAATATCTTTTTGCATGGAAAACAGCCCTTAATTAAGTTCTCGTTCAAAAGGCACCATTCATCACTCACAGTGCACCCATAAGATCTGATTCTTTTTGCTTCCCTCACACGCGTCCTGCATGCTTCGATCTCTTGATGACAGCGATATCAAGTTGGGTCTTTGACTTGCGAAGGTGTGACAGCCTGGAGATACTGGTGTGGGAAGGTGTCACAGAGCGCTGAGAGGTCAGTCTGGGCCAACAGTAGCCTGACAAGAGCCTGGGGGCACAGCTGTAGGCACTCCTCTAAAGGTCATCCTGGCCTGACCATGATGCACCCCATCAAACTCCATCACTCAGCGCTGTGTCTCATTAACTGACATGTGATGTTGCCCTTTCATGCCTTACAGCAACCAATGTAAGTGTAGCCCATACACAAGGACTGTTTTTTCTTCAAAACACCGCTACATCTAATGCAATTGTGAAATATCTATTCCCGATATATGTTCCCTCTGGTCCATTCTGTCGTTTGCTGATGTGTTTGTTTCCATCAATACGAAACCAGCCTCTAAAAATCTATGTAGTTTTGACGTCCCTCTCCTCAGAGAAGGCTTTTGTCTACAGTCGCCAGTTTAAACTTATGTTACATGCAAGGAGAAATCCATAAGAGAAGCAGTGAAAAAATACCAATTTTAGTTCCATCAGTGGCCTCACAGGTCAGAACATGCTGCAGCCACCGTTTCTGTCTGTTGCTCTTTTGCTATTTTCACAACCGGGCACAGTGTGATAGCTTTATTCTCCCTCCATACACTTACCTTGAGTGGCCAAATTACTGTTATATACAATGCTATTTCTATTCCTCTCTCAGCTCCACATGCAGTGTACAGCGGAGACAACCGCATCCACTGAGGGTTGTCAAAAAAGCATTCTGGGAAATATACCGAGATAGAAGTACCTGTAGATGATGCTGATGGCATGTTGAGGTAAAAGAGGTCAACAGAAAAGTAAATTACAACACTAAATAACTGTTTGAGAGCAGTGAACATTACAGATTAATAATGTCCAGTGTTGTAAGAGGAGCACAGGGTCCTCTACAGATTAGATAGCCACCTATAGGACATGGCTCTAACTATGACATACTGAGGTGTGAGGCCAGCGCGACATACTAAATGGAGCACAAAGTATGCAGTCCCTCTGAGGAAATGATGCTTCACTCTGTGTCTGTATGGTTGATTTAGTGTTGATGGTGCACAATAAACCAAATAGCCATAAATTACTTTCTTCAATGGCAATGAGCACCTGTTGTAGCCATAACAAAGCAACAGACAGATCAGACTGACACACATCTAAAGATGATTTTCTGAAGTGACAGACAGCGAATTATAGGCACATGATAGTTTACAAGAGCCTGAATTTGAGAATTTTCTTTTCTTATCTCTCACCTGACCTTTAATAACCAGACTAAAGGTCTTGTGGTGACCCCTCAGGGCTGCAATGACCATTAAATGCCACGACATGAATGCGTTTGATGTATTGAATGGATGATATTGGCACAGTCAAAAAGAGTCCAACAGTTTCAAAAAGTTGCCTACGTGTCATATCACGTTTCTGAGGGTCTGACGTAGTTCAGATAACCTACATGACCTGAATGTTGCACCAGCAGCAGGAGGAAGGGTTTTTGGAGGTATTTGTCGAAGGCATGTCCAGCAGACAACCATTCAAGACCACTTTGGGCAACAAGGTGTTGTTTTGTTTGTTTTTTTAAAGCATTTTTAGCATGGAGTAGTTTTTAGTGACAGAGCAGGGGGGTCTTAGTGACACAATGGGGGAGTTTCTAGCCATGTTTGTGGTGACAAAGCCAGGTATTTCAAGGACAAAAATCTTTTTGTGATCCTTTTGAGCCTTCACACGAACATATCTGCTATCTATGAAACGTACTGTACAAATGTAACATATCCATGGTTTTACAGAAACGTAAAATGCTGTAATTTATCCTGGTGATTGGGTTGGGCTAACTGTTGTACTAGATTAAATGTTGGATGAATATCTACTTCAAAGTTCTTACTAATTTGGCCAGTATTCATGAAGTACTCCAAACATCAAAACCTTTCAGCCCTGCTCCAAAAGCATCAATGCCCACTGTCATATTAACATATTAGTAAGTGCATTATAGTGAGGATTTACTCCCTCACTCTCGTGTGCGGCAGCCGATTATGATACAGAGCTGAAATTAAGTGCGGCGGCTCTCCTTGTTTCATCACTTGCGGCTGAACTTTTGGCGCACTGAAAAAATGATGCTCCAATTCATAACAGCAGTGGGTGTATTATTTTTAATCATCAAGAGAGCTGCCGTCTGGCAAAGGATTATTACTCCCGCTACACCTGTGTGGGATTCATTTACCTGTTAAAGGTCAAACAAACATCCTTTTGGCACAAGACTTCTGGGTTTTTTTTATTTGTTCTGAGTAAAAAGAAAACAAGGAGTTAGAAATATTGTCATTGTTAATATTATTGGCTTCATAATTTCCAACCTTTACATATCCCATTACATATTGAATGATATAAATGTAGGTGGAGTTTTAATTTATCACAATTTACAGAGTATTAAACATCGTGGATAAAATGCATGTTCGATTTGAAATTACATACCACAGTTAGAGGTCCTATCTCGGCAATAGCCTCTTCTCATTTCCTTGTTATTGATTTTGCAGGGATTTTTATCATACGGGCAATGGCATGTTTTTCCATTCACATTATTTCTTAAAAAGCTACATGTCCATCTGAATGCATGTGCTGCCTGCTGTTGGTACCACCCTGCAGATGTTTCATGTAAAAGCAATTTCTATTTCAGGCATCCTAGGAGTCGGGCTAATTTAACCAGCTGGAGAGAAAGAGCCAGCATGAGGAAAGGACATAAGGTTAAGCAGATAATGTGCTTGCAATACCAAGCTGTCATCCGTTGCTCCTCCACTGTTGTCCTTTTGTTTGTTTGTTTTAAGTTTTCTAGCGGGCCTTTTCATTCCCAATTTCCGCGCACTGCGGTGCTGCCGGTGCCGGCCACTGATCGGGGCGAGGCTAAGATCACCGTGGCCAAGGGCACGTCCGCCCGCCTGTGACTCCACTGTCAGCACTAATGCATTCAGGGCAGAGCTACATGCTTTTTCAGGTGTGTCGCAGCCTGCAGCGTCAGCAGATTGTAATCAAATCCAATCTGGTATTAAAAGACGATCTTGACACTTGACTCCGTCAAAAGAAAAACAGGGAAAGTTAGCGTGTATAATGTGATTGTAGACAAGTCCTCGATGATCTTCCCGCCTCTGGTCACCTTATAAAATTTAATATGGATCGCATACAAGATTCAACCTTTTTGAATGGAGCTAGTAATAATCCTTTGATCTGCACCATAGCACATAGACCATGCTCTGTGCGAGATGCTGACGTTTGATTTTCACCGTCGATTCAGTGTTGAATAAAATTCAACACCACATGCATAACACAACACAACAAACCTAACTCCTCTATTATGTATTGAACAATACACATGCATGTATATCTCCAAAGGAGGCTGCTCACCTGATTTGTCAGCCTTCATACATTTTCCCGCTGCCACATCGACTTCTCACTTAAAAAGCACTTTGAGAAGACCCAGTCATGCAGGCGTGTGTGAAACTGGCCTTAAATCTCAGTCACTGCTCAGTGAGGAAGTGTTAAGCGTTCATCTACGCTTTCATTCATGTATTCATTCAGATGCACAGTGTCACCTTAAAGGGAGAAACTGAATTCAGGAGAAAATCAATATGATAAACTGCTACTTGTTTTGTCCCTAAATTGTTTCAGTTTGGAAATCGATACGGCAGCCAGAGCCATTCATCACCGTTTGAGAGAAGTGGGCGCCCCGCGGGAAAATATTAGGGCCTCCATGTGGAGCAGGGTGAAAAAAAGAGAAAATGCAATGGGTGGGTGAAACGGGAGGTGTGCTCATGGCATGGCAGGGCGAGAAATAAAGGAATAAAGACAAAGAGAATAACTACAGAGAGGAAGAAAAAAAAAGAGAGTGGGAAGAGGAGAATTGTAAGATGCTTCTGTGTCTCCGTCCTCCCCCTCTCTTTCTCTCAGTAGGATGGATGATGTGCAGGGGTTTATCAGACTCTGACAGACACAATAAAAAATAACCTTCCCAGTGTGGGGCCCGCTCAAATTAATACAGTGCAGCGGGCGACGTCTGAGCCGGGTCATTAGGGGCCGCTGACAGCGTCATTAAGACAATGGGCAGATTATGGCGGTTACATGTGACAAACTGCCGATGTGGACTTTGCCATGTTCTCCGGTTGACCTTTGGTGAGCATCATCTCGACTCTGTAAATCAAGATGGAGGGTAAAAAAAAAAAAAAGGAAAAGAAACAGTGAGTAGTTATTATGACAACGGTGCACCATTGTCTTTTATTGTCTTGTCGCATAATGGCTTATTGCTGTTCTCTAAAGATGTGCAGGATAATTTAGTATGCCACTGAATCCACTCAAAATGTTGTTGGTGTGTTTCTGCTTAACAAACGACATTGTGAATCAAGGATCAAAATGACGTTTAAAACCCATAAAAATGCTTACGTCTCCATCCAAAAACATTCAAACAGCATATTCCATTTGAATCCATTACAGGTGGTGGATGCTGTAAAATTAGATTTGACTGCCTCGCTGATTGTCTTCACAGTAGCAAAGTTAAATCTCAGATGGTTATAGAGAGAGAGAGAAGTTAATTCAGGGAAACTGTGATTTGAATTTAAATCAACGGTTTGTAAATGAGTACAACTGTTGTACTTGGTCTGACCTTTTGTTCTGGTGTTAATTAGAGGAACTTTTGACAGCTAATGCCCAATCCTACTGCATAGACTGCAAAAATGTTGTGCTTGCTGTTTTTGCTCATCATCAGCCTCTGATTTGGTGGGATATGATTATGCGTCCGTTTTGCATATCCATTAATATATATATATATATTCTTCTGTGCTAACAAACTGTCAAGGTTCAAGAGAGTGCAATGAATAGCTGTGAAATAAGGCGTTTCATTCTCTTGAGAAGTGGTCTTCATGCTCAGAGGAACTTAATTAGATGCTGTGGTGTTTACAATCTTAGCGTGTTTACACCCTCACAGGTCAAAATCCAACACTACATTTGGCATGCAAGAATCAAAAACCAATATATGTTTACCCTCTGGGCCTGGATTTACACAGAACATTGAAAACACCACAAGCACTTTGCAGAGTGTCTGCAATAAACACACGTGAAAAAAAAGGGAAGCTCTCTATTGGTTCTACCTATTCAATCCATGTCAGTCATGACGGGGAGACATCAATAAAAACAGGTCCAGGTGTAAAACTAATCCAACCTCAAGTCTGCCAGGCCAGGTGAAGTCTAAACAACACGAGCATTAGTCATTAAATGCACCGCGGCTTTTGTACACAGAGCATAACAGGTGAACAGATACACAGACGGGAGGGAAATTACTTGGCGACCAGTGTTTTCTTTTTTCATTTTCTATTTGGAAAAGAGATGTGCAACAGTACAACCAGCCATGAAATTAGAGTTTGAGTACACCGTTGGTTTCAAAATTAAAGAATATCAGCCCTCAAGTATGTTTGTCCCGGTAACATCATCTTTGTGTTGCAGTACAAATAGCTGTGGACGCTGATGTACATGCAGCGTCAGTAAAACATGATAGGGATGCACAAAACAAATGAACGCAACAAGAAAGCGATCAGTTTGCCTGTCGGACTACAGAGCCAATAAAACCATGGCCATAGCTGCCAATGAGGACTCTTCTGAGGTCAGATCTGCCACTAAATTTGACTGTTGAGATTGCAAGAGTCTACAGCCATGCAAGCAACTCTGGAGAGCTGTACTTCAGCAGAGCGGTGCTTGTAGTTAAAAGCTTAGATCAGCATGTTAACATTATCTCAATGACAACGTTATCATGCTGATGTAAGTATTGTTTTGTAATTTTGAAGGTGTTCCCAGTTTTGCTACCATCCATCACAGTAGTGCTAGGAGCTGTGTGATCGTGAAAGTCGTGAGGCTTCATCATCAAAGCACAAATTAAATAACTTATTGTCAGTTTTGTGTAATTCAGATTTCTACCATATCAAGGTCGTGATCTCGCAGGTGTTGGGTGTGCGTGAAGCACTGACAATGCATTACAAAATCCTGCAAAGGGAAAAACCGTCTAGTCTTTCTTCCCCGGTGTCATTGTGTCGGATTCTCTCTGATTCAGGCGTTCAGCATTTTGTTCTGTGCATCTGTCACTGCTGCTTTGTCTGGCAGGTGAAACGGCGGCGATAAATAAAACTCAGAGGTGGAGTGCTCGCCCCGCCGTAAAGTACTGATTAAGGAGTTCATTGCATCACTTTGGAGTGTGAGGAAACATGATTTCTCATCATCCCCTCTTTGCTTTTTGTGCGCAGTAAGTGCCGAAAATAAAATCCCTTTTGTATAGATGCGGTCTAAAAGATTCAAAAACACATGAGAGCTTTGGATGACATCTATTCAACAAATATCAATCAAAAAAGTCAGATATTTTATGATGACATGTTTTAGTAATCCGGGGCCGCTCCATGAAATATTGAGAGCAGAGGTATGTATGTTGGTGTTGACTTTGATCACTGTCGGCCTTGCCTGTCTTCTGCAGCTCTCTGCTTCAGTCAGACGAGATCAAAGCACACAGCAACATGTGTTTCAGGCCAGAGTTTCCCCCACAAGTCACATTCGCCTTGTTCTGCTCATCTACAACAATGATGACTCCTTAAAATTCAGGGTGCTGCGTGGACCTCATTAATTTATTTATTAGCCTGCCTCATGCTGCGCGTCACTCTGAAGAGGAACCACTGGTGCGCTCACGTCGACACTGGGACACGAGCTCTGATTTGTGACACCAGTCAATGGACCAGCAGAGACGAGGGATTCCACGCAGGCAAATTAAGCCATGCATTGTGCGGCAAGCTGTTCTCGCGGAGCTGTTTTGTCAGAGCGCGAGTCAGACAGGAGGATTTAAATGACACCGGCAGTGCAAAAATAACTCTTTGAACATAAAATAGCTCTCAGTTTATATTTGTGGGAGAAAAGACTTTCAAACAGGTTTTAGACGTTCCTCCGCAACACTGACAAACAACTAAAAAGGCACTCTGTTCTAAAAATTTATGTATTGAAACCTGTAAAAATAGATTTACTGATGTTTGCATTGGGAATAAAGATAAATCCAGCAGATGTATTGTCGTGCAATAAATGTCAACAACTCCACTGTCGCCTGTGCAGAGGCCCAACTGTTGCGTACAGAGACTTTCAGAAATACTGAAGTCATGACTCCACATTCCCTCTGCAGAGCCCCACCCCAACTGAAGAATGTATTTTCTTGGTTTTCATGCATTGTGACACAGCAATAATGGCAAATCATAGACACAAGAAAAATGTGCAGAACAATTCAGAAACAATGGAATAGAACAAAGTTATTTAATTAGGAAAACATTGAGTCATGTATATGCAGCATGTGAGAGAAATCATTTGGAAGAAAAACTGTATGCATGCATGCGTGATGGCGTGCTCCAGGGAATGGGGATGTATTGGCGTGTGCAGGGAAGATGTTGTTCACAGGGCACCAATCAACTTCTGTCAATCTTGCTATATGCTAAATGCAATTAACTGAATTCAATTTATTTCATTTTTAGCCCCATTAACAGCATGCCTCCAGGAAAAGGCTACATTGGTGTGTCAGTCAGTTGATTGGTTATTTCTGAACCTTTCAGGTTGCTCAAATTAAAAACCTTACATTTTAATGAAACACATATTCATAAATGCTGTCCCATGTTGAAAACCCTCACTGGCACATTATGTTTTTCTTCTGCTGGTCGGTGGACCGCTGTTCATTATCCATCATCTCTGCACTTGATTATGATGAAACTGTAAATATGCAGCTCTGCCTCCGTCATAAGGTCTCTTCACTCAGCGTATGTGACGTTCCTCGCTCACTGTTGTGTCATACAGTAATCAAAAGTTGTGGTAGTGGTACAGTAGTCCTCTTAAAGCAACAGAAGGGAGTTGCACTGGACATAATTCATCTACAGTATGAGGCTCGACTCACTAAGTACCTCTGCCCTCTGAGCAAATTGTAAATACAATGTCAAGTCAGAGGATATTTTAACTTTAGTTCAACTTTAAAATCCTGGTTTTATGTTCCTTGCAGATTTAATGAGCAACAAAAAGTTTTAAAAAATTAGATTGGCCTCAATTATTTGTGCTTATCCTGGATATAGTTATGATTGAGCACAGGTCTCTCTTGTGAAAAAGATCTTGATTTAAATGAGACATCTTGTATGCTGTATGTACACGAGCACAAAAATAGTGCAACCAAAGAAACATGGTGGTTTGCATTTAAATATTCACTCAATGCATGCATATCTTAGCTGCAATGAAGCCTTGGAATGGGTGCAGAACATGAACTTCAAAGCAACTGAAGGAAAAGTTTAAGGGGTAAAATCAGATCAGGGTTCAGTCTGGGGTGCTTTCTACTATTGATGCAGCAAAGACGCATAATGGCCACAGTCTCAGCCAAGTGGCTCAGCGTGTCCGGAGTCTGGGAAGTGATTGAGAGGAACAAGGGTCCCGGGAGACGGAGCTCTAAGTAAGAGCGATTCTCTCTGCTCAGTCAAAGTATGGACCACCATCCCGGTGACCTTCTGGTGGCGTGTGGATGAAATTGGATGATTTCTTGCTGGGGCTGAAGAGGAGTGACAGGTGGCTGTGCTGCCAAGCCTGAAGGAGAGTCGGTCTACTCAATCCACTCCTCGGCTGGTGCCATCCACTCGTGTGCCCCCTTCCTCCGCTGTGATCAGGAAACATCTCAACAACATCATCACTTATTTATGGCCGGATATGAAGAGCTATATTTCAATCTCACCGGACATTTCAATGCATGCAGTCGAGGGCTCCAATTTGCAAGCGTGATTTAATAAAAATGCAATAGTATGTGCCATGCTAACTCAAGATAGTTCTTCATTTAAATATAAGTGACGCTGATGCCCTACCTCCGGCCATTATGTTTATTTATGTGTTTATTTCTCTTTGGTAATTACATGGCGTGTCTGTTCCTGTAAAGTTTGACCAGTTTTACTTGCTCAAGTTCAACTTAAGGAGATTCTGTTTTGACTTTTAAGAAAGATCATCTGAGTTAAAATGTGCAGGGTTTTCCACAGTGTAGTCATGAGCAAGAGAGGCAAAGCACTGAGACTCTAATCTGTGATGACATGCTGATATACAGCTTGGAGCTGCTTCATTGACCATGAATGGACGACTGACTTTGTGTAATCATACAATGTTTGCCTGAAGTTTCACATCCAAGTGAGTTTTATATTGATAGTGCTATAACTTTCAAAGCAGAGAGTCTGCCCCGTTCCCAGGGAAATAATTCTGAAAACTGTCGCGGACACGTTTTCCATCATTTGGAAACCGTCTCCACGGAAACATCAGAGGAACACTCGTATACGCATGCACAAACGCAGGCAACCACACACCTGTAACTACACACAAACATAAATATATGCACCGCCTGAGCAGTGGCTCTCATTTTTTCCAGCAAGACAGAGCTGAGAGTCTGACTCTGCATCCCGGTTGCCGTGGCTCCTCCGGACCTCTGGGAGATCCAGCTACCTGGGAGGAAAAAACACACCGCATGCAAAACGTTTCATCGGCGTCATCCCATACCGGGTCAGCTGAGGCTGTTAACATACATGTAATCATTCCTCCTCTGCTGGGTGCTAATATTGTACAAATGAGTCCTTGAGAATTGTATTTCTTCAAAGGAACATGGATGAGGAGAACAATGGATTCACCTCTTTCCTCAGTCATCTTTGTTCTTAATTTGCTCAGCATTGTGGGTGTAAACCTGCTCGCACTGGTGTTCTATTCACAGACAAAATAAAGAAGGAAAAAAAAAAAGCTGAAATAATTAATGAATAAAAACCCTCAGGGAAGGCTTTTAAATCTACATAATATCAAACCGTAGCTTTTTCTTTTTTAATAACAAGGCGTATTGGGTTCTGTGATGTATTTCTTGCATGCCTAATTACTGAGATATGAATTATCTTTCGTCCTTTGCAATTTAGTAAATAAATCCCAAGGGAGCTAATTTGAAGCAGGAAATAGGCCATATTTCTAAGTGGAGAAACCACCATGTGAACGAGTTCCATAGGGGAAATGTAACCAAATCAGTCATGTAATGGAGGAAATCAAAACACCACACAACCTTGTTTACTCACAGGATGGTAGCTTGCTTTTTTTTTTTTTTTTTTCTCATCAGACAGGGAACAGCTCTGCCGCTCGTCTTCAAAACACACCGGCTGTTTGCAGAGTTAAAAGGGGAGATTAAGATCAGTAGAATAACAACATAGTCCTTAGCAGGTGAGAGAGTGAAGAGTTAAGCTTGCATGTTTGGGGAGAGGAGTGAAGGTGTGAGGGCGAGGGAGATTTGAGAGGAGATGGGGGGGGCGAGCCGGGGGAGCCCAAACAGAGCCGACCTACAGCTTGGTTATTCTGGGTTGTTCTGAGCATGCAATGGGCAGCCCTGCAGGTACCGCTCTCCCTGGGCTGAGACCACTCCAGACAGACTGCAGTAATTTACATTGACAAAGCTGTCAGAGGAGAGGTGGCCTCCCGCATGGTGATGGATGCCGACCTGGGAGGAAGAAGAGAAAGAGACAGAGAGAGAGAGCAAGAGAGAGAGAGAGAGAGAAGGACCGGAGAAGAGAGGAGAGGATTCAGGAAATGAGCAAGGAGCAAAGGCAGATATCTGATTTTTTTTTTTCAGGTGTAGTATTTGAATAATACTGAGCACACTCAGTAATAAGACAGTGGGTAATACAATAAGAGGATTTTCACTTTCTACAAGAGATCAAAAGCACTCCTCTACAAGTCCAGAACTTCTATCCCCATGTATCTCCAAAGGCTATCGATGGAAAGCTCCTTGGCACTTACACCCTTACAGCAAAATGCAATATGAGACACACCAGGTCGTATCAATATTTGATGCTTCTGTCTGTCTTTCACATGGGGGTTAGTGGAATAGCAAAATAAAGTAACAGAACAGTAGGAGAGGAAGGAAAACGGATAACTTCTTACCCTCCCTGCTTTTCTATTCCGACTTCCCGTGGCAAGTTGTGCTGACGCTGCATCTCTCGGGGCAGGTGCAGCGTGGTGTCAGGGGCCCCCGGTGAGCAGCTCCCCGCTCCTGTCACCTCCACTAACACCGGCCCTCGTCAGCAGGGGCCGGCGCCAGCGACGCAGCCTCCCACTCCTCCTGTCACCTGTCCTCACACAGGCCAAGGTGACTTTGTTCCCTCCTGATGGAAAAATGACAGCTGCTGCGGCTCCAACGTCCGAAAAAGTCAGGGAGCAACCAGTTGGCTTCTCTCCTCCGTGTCCTTTTCTCTCATTCTGTATTTCTCCCCGTGCCCTCCCTTCCTCTCGCTGTCATCCTGTAACTGTTTCACTGTGTGCAGTTTCTTTTTATACAGCTGGAAATCTGACTAAAAAAAATTATTTGCTTGCTCTTGCCTTGAAAAAAAAAACTTGCTACTCAGCTGTTGCATACCTTAAATATGTTCTTCAAATGCTAACTTTGGACATTTGAAATGCTAAGTGGTACTTCTAATTCTTCAACACCACCACTAGCAACAGAATACAGTTTGTTCTTCCCTTCCATAATAAAAATGACCAACATTAAATAAAACAGATTTTTGTTAATTGGCTGATTGTGTTTTCAGCTGGACTTCAACATGTAAATGAAGAAGGGCCTGGGGTAGGCTGACTTCTTGTCTTTTAACTCCCTGACTCTCACTCTTCTTTCTTTCCAAATCAAATGTAAATCTCTTTTGTCCCAGCTAAGACCTCCCTCAGTAGTCAAAG
>JBCAUF010000790.1:9786161-9816443 GCA_038406115.1 Haemulon aurolineatum | reverse complement strand
GCACAAAAGCTACAAAATCCAAGGACCCTGTGAGTATTTGTCCTGTGAAATTAGACCAGATTTTAGCCAGCTGTGATAGCTAAGCACCCAAATTTGTTTAACGGACAGGTAAGTCACCATTTACAGTGACAAATTATTCACAAGCACCCTGAATCTAAAACTAACTCTTTGACCGTGTCGTGCTGTTTGACACAAGAGACATTCCCAGTTTGATGAGCTGCTTCTTTTTCTGGACCAATCCCATGTTAACCCCCATTAAAAAGATTCAGATACACCTCGGCTCTGACTGTATGGCCAGATATGAGATGGGCTTGAGCGGCAATCTGTCGGGTCGGTCTCTGGTGCACAATTACGACAAGACCACAGGGCCTCTGCTGCTTTGGCAGATGATGGAAGGTGACCTGATTAACCTGCAAATTGACATTAAGCATCAAGAGTCTGCCTTGGCATGCCACCTAATATAATCATGGGGTTAATTAAGCACTTAACACATGAAATTGAATGTAGAATCCGTGTAATAGGATGTTGACCAGGAGGAGGGACAAACGCTGTGGAAACGGCAGAGACACCTGCGTCAAAATCATTAAGTGAAATTGATCATCAAAGCACATACATCTTACTCCAAGTGGACCCTGCAAGACAAAATGTATTTGATTCAGTGAATGCATTTAAGCAGGTTTTCAAGGCATCTCGTAGCCATTATTGAACAGATGAGGGCTTCTTCTCTGTTACTTTGGTGTGAGCAATACTTGAAAATGATGAAACTCTGGGGGCTTTGTCTGGCCTGGCATGACGGATGACTCTGCCGTGAAAATAGGGCATTGTCCCCCACTATCATTTATTATGAGTGTTGGCCAGGTTTGATGGAGGGAGCCAGGCAGTTGGGAGCGTAGATCATTCATCCAGAATGAGGGGCTGTGCCGGGTGGAGATCTGCTCTTTCGCCAAACAGCGGAGGAGCTCCTGCGAACTCGTTCCGAGCACAAGTCAGACAAGTAACATACACAGTGACGCTGATCCGGGCGGACTGTGAGGAAAACAACAGTCGTGCTGGATTTTCCTGTGGACAAAAATGAGTCACACTCTTTCTGAAATCAGCTATTGAATCCCCAGATAGAAAGAAGAGCTCATGAGGGGCTGCATATGTATTGTATTTGGTGTTTTACTGTTGAAAAATGTGTCTGCCAGCGTAGCATAATGTCACACCTCCACAGAACAGGCAAGCCAAAGCTGCTACCACAAACTGTTGATTTGTGAATAGACGCTTGTGTACTGTTAGCTTCAAATTGTGTGCAAATCTGTGGAGCTCGAGTTTGGATTTATAGTTAGGTGCGCTGATCTGCCAAGGGGATGTGTTAGCTGACTGATTGAGTGAAATAGGGCAAGGTACTCTGTCTCAGATGTCACTCGAGGGTACATTCTGCTAATGTATCCAGCTGTCTATCTCTTAACATATCTCAGAGGAAGAACCGTACTCGGTTGGAGCAATTGCACCACACCTATCATCAATCAGCTTTCCCATAGCTGACACTCGCCACACGTTCACAAATATTAACAAATAAACCCAGTCAGTTCCCTGTAAAGTCTCCCAACCGCACAAGCAAATAATAAAAAAAAAAAAAAAGACACCAACCACAAGGTACCTTTATAGCTCATGCCAGTGTTGAGGTACACACAGCGAGGAAAAGGGGGGAAAAAAATACGAATCTATTTTCTTTTTAGGTTCAGACGGTATGCCATCTGCAGAGCACCTTAATATTTTATTAGGCTGCATGTTTAATGCACAAATCTTGAAATCTGAGCGTTCCTGTCAGTAAAACAATAACCTAGCCATTTGTGATTACATGGAGCCACTCTGCTGCCTGAACAATGCAGAAAGTTTTTCGAAAAAGCCTTTTCAGATAACCTGCTGAGAGAGCACAATCCCCGGCAAGCTACAGTAACTCCAGAAAGCTCTTTGAATCTGGTTACAAACAAATAACCGGTAATGATGGATCGACTGAGCGAGGCAGCCAATTAACTGTAATTAACGCAATCAAAGTGCTCACAGAAAATAGCTATAATGATAACTGTGTGAGTGCTGAAAATTTACATGGAAGCCTGTGATTGTGCACATGTGAACATGCACAGATATTTGTGTGTGTGTGTGTGTGTGTGTGTGTATGTGTGAGTGAGTGCAGGGCACTTAGGGTTCCCAAACACCTTTCCTAATAAATCCCTTTACACGCACAGTCTATCTATTGCCTCTCATTTACATGCATCTCCCAGCCTGACGAGCTTGTTTACTTCAATTCGGCGACGGCGCAGTAAGCACTTTGTTACAGGGTTTTGGTGATGGATAGCCGCAGTGACGGACATTTATTAGCGTGGCTTTTAGATAGGCCCATGAGTGCTGCTCTTGACAGAAATAATCCTTGTCTATGGGAAAAGATGCTGTCCTCTTTGTGCCAACACCGCCGCACTGCACTCCAGCATCTCCCCGACCTCAAAGTCTGCACCGAGCCGCGACAGTTTGGCTCACGCACATCTACTCCGACAGGAACACAATGCTGCTGGATTCTATCGTTTCATTGATGAGGCTGTCGTCAAAGGAGAACAACACATTCATTATTTAAACAAGACATGGGCAGAGCCGAGATGGGAACAAAGTTGTCAAAAATGAGATATTTCAGACGTGAGAAGCCTTTTGAAATCAATTTCCAATTAAATTATATGTAGATAGGTCATTTTTCCCTCTTTGAAAGACCTAACTTCACTGTTTGAGTGTCTACTGTAATGGGATTCCTTAATTATAAATAATATTGCAGTGTAAATTTTACATATGATGTATTATTAGTTCAGTCCATAAACTCCTATTAAGCACTGGTCTGTTAATTATTTCTTGATGTTAAATAATACAGAAATAACATATATATTGAATTATTAATAACATGGAAGACTGCACTATTCAAATTGAACTGCGTCAATTCATCTCATCTTATCTTCGGACCTATTCTCTCCATCTTTTAACAATAATCGTGTTCTTTTATCAGCTCTATAGAAATGCAGCAATAGCCCTGCGCAGAATTTCTCAGAAAATAACGCTCACAGATAAGACCGTTTTCATTGTTGCATTATCTCAAAGTTTTGTTCTCATGCAAAAAGTGAGTTTTTCAAGTTGATTTTTTTGAACAAATCAAGTGGATGAGTTAGATGTTAAACAGTGACTATCAGCTCAAAAGAGAAATTTATTCATCAGATGATTCTATTCCACATATGTCCTCGCTTAAGAAAGGGAAACTAACTTTCTTTTCTTCATTTTCATGCTCCCTTTGAATCTAAAAAGGGAAAAAAAGTGTCATGTCAGTGCAAATGCCAGCCCTCATTGTCAGATAGCTGCTTTATTTCATGGCTGGCCTCGAACGGTTTTCTGATTAGCTGTACTCAGGGTCACACAATATGCATTTCATAGCTGAGAGCCATCATGGTTGAGTAGCTAGTTTGTATCTGTTCGTAAAAAGCCCATATTCAGCTGTTAGCCCCCGCCCCCCCTTTCCTTAGCTGAATACATTAGTCCATCCATTAGATTCAAAAGACTGATGGAAACAATTTATCTGGTAATAAGAGTTGGAAAATAAAATAATAACCTCATCTCATTCTGCTATACCTCTTACGTTATTCTTTGACATAAATATTGACAATGCATGCCTGAATTAAAAGAAAATTGGGTAAACATTTTGTGGAAGCATTGAAACCCTCTTGGACCACCAGTGCCACTCATGGACTAATTAGTCTTCTTCCAGACCATCTTCAGGGTTTGGCGCATGAGAGCTCAGAGGAGAAAGCAGCCAGAAACAGCCGGGCAAGACTGCCGCTGGGCATGTGGGGAGGCACACACTGAAAGCACATTGTTAAAAAGTAATTATCTTCTCATATAAACACAAAGTATGAAAGTATGAGGAGATCCCACATCGAGGCAAGTGTATAATACAGGAAGCACATGCTAGACATAAGCCTCTCTGCCAAAGTCAGACTATTAATGTGGTGATTTTGCAACAAACTGGGATGTTGTGCTAATTTCACGTGAAGCAATAAGAACTTGGAGCGAGAAAAACCTGTGCCGCACTAAAGGTCAAAGTGCAATTAAAATTAATTTACCTTGACAAAAAGCAATTTAGACATTAGGTTGATAAATGAGTGCTGACTGATTAAGGTAATTAACTAGATATGTTAATTCTCAGTTATCTTTGGGTAGGTTTAAGGAATCAATGGTCCCCCTGAGCGATGCTGCAGGCTGTGGCTGCCAATCTTGATGTCCAGAGACCTTGTATAACCAAAGGCGCTGCACGGCCATAACAATTGAAATGTACTACATTAAATTACACATACCTTAGCCTTTTGCAACCTCAAGTATTGGCCAAGGATTTCAACAGACTGCTAACAACACTGTTAAAGAAGAGGGGTTATCCTTGGGGGCTCATATGCCACATTATTAAGGTGCTTCTGAAACTGGGCTGTAACCATATTTTTCTCCTTCACATAACATTTTTTAAAGAACCAATCAAACAATGCAGGATAATGATCATCTCAGGCTGACAGAGCATCCCTTCACACATTGTGTGTCCACTCCAAACCCTTATTTTTCATATTTAGTGGCGTTTAAATGACTGAATCTGTACTAGTAGTATTGCATACTAACGTGAAAGATATTACAAGTGTTGATTGCAGATGAGTAACGCTGCAAAGATGCACGCTGTATGTACTTTATCCCATAATATCTATTTTATAAGCTGTTTTTTAATGAGTAAAACTAGCTGGGCGAAAAGCTAATAAAGCAAGGAGACAGCCTGCGGGGCAGCTTCAGGAGCGATGGGAGTCCATTATAAAGCCTCTGCAGAGCTCTAACAGGTAACATTGCCAGCCATATGTCAGGTAGTACTGAATCAAATTTTTTGTCTGGGTACCCTAATTATAAAATACCTCCTGACATAAGGGCCACATGCCATTGCCATGGTGTTGTTATGGATGAAGCACCAGAGCAATGGTATGCTCAGCTGCCATCTGCCATAGGAGCCTGAAAAGTCCAGGCGCTGCACTGCATGACTGACATTTCAGCATGATGCACTAAAGCCAGATACTAAAGGCACAATGGCCGGTAGCCTAATAAAGAATCTATGACACAAGCACGGACACAGAGCCGCCGAAATCCTAAAATCCCAATCTATTGGATTTTTTATCTGCTGCGGATCAGGCACAACCCCATCATTTTGAAACTCCATCCTTCTTGCCTGCGCAGAATGTTTGAGGACTGTGATTGATCGTATTTGATGGGGTGTGTGCTAAAAGCAGCCTCATGTGTGCATAAGCACTTGGAATCTTTGAGCGAAGAGATCCAAGGACAGTTAACTTCACCGTCACCGGCGAAAGCAAGTAAAGAAATATAAACAAATCTTCACTCTTTTATCACTCTATAGATTTCTGTCTCTTCTGGTGTAATCCAATCTGCATGGATGTTCCCTGAGCTCTTCTTTCATCTCACTCAAACATACACTGAGAGACTTTTAAAGGGAAGAACAGAGCGCTGAGGCAATCAAACATGACTGGCGAGTAAAATAGTGAACCCTTGTTCTATTTCGCATTTAGAATTGTTTTCGTTTGGGGGCCTCTGTTTTAATGCCCATCAGCTCGTAGAATTAATAGTTCCCCACTTAGCTTCAACCTCCACAAGACTTTGTCTCATCATGCGTGACATTTATTCATCTGCTTAGAGGCAAAATGACAGGAAAGGAAAGTGGTAATTGTGTTAAATATGATGTATAATGTGGGAGAAGGAGGAAGTTAAAGTAATTCTAGCCTGAGGTTAGTTTTGCAAGGAAAATGGAAGGTATGAGTATTCACAAACACTGACACAAACACCAAAACATGTCAGCTAAATTATATAAGAAATATGATGCAAGAATTGTATTCACTGTGTAATATAACGTATATTACCAGAGAGAGGCTTATTTTGCCTGGTAGTCCACAGGGGCAGGAGATTTAAGTTCAGTAATATAGTCATTTGAATAATTGAAGATGTAATGTAGCCATATAGAAAGGTACTGCTCATAATGTGATGCATCTCGGAAATGAAAATTCTCAATAGGTCCTCAAGTTATTATTTCTTTAACAATGTAACGTCGGGGACACGCAGTCTGCACACGTGCACTGCTGCTGTGGCACTGCTGCTGCCTGCCCTATCTCTCTACATTGAGCTTTACAGCATGATTTCTGTTTGCCCTCGTCCAGACAGAGCACACTGGGAAAACACTGCCCTTCAACTGATGTTTGCTTTTTGCCATGTCAGTGACATACTCTACAGATATAGACAGTGATCCTCTGGTGGGAGGTGCACTGTTGCTGGTATGATGTCCAAATAAGCATCGACAGATCTTTTCAGTGTTGTCTGGCCCGAGTGAAAAGATGGCAATGTCAGTCACTTGGTTCACTATTTTGGTCAAGACTGAACCAACAAATATTAAATGAACTTGCAAACATTCATGGTTGTCAGAGGATGCACCCTACTGACTTCAGTCAGTGTGATTCCAAGAGTTTCCACTTTTTCATTAAAATATATTTTTAAAAAAGCTAAAAATAGGCCCATTAGTCTCAGCTTTATCTGGTGCTGATTAAAGAGTAATTGAGCATGTTTGCATGTTGCCATGCTAAAGTGAACATGGTAAAGATTAGGTCAAGGTCAGCATGTTGGCATGACTCCTTTAGCACATTTTAGAGGCATTGTGATTTAATATAAGATCAATGAAAAGACATGAGAGGGCACAGTTAGATGCAACCTGAGCAAAACATTCACTCTTACCTACCTCTTACTCTTACCAAGGGCTGAATGAATCTACGTCATAGACATACAGAGACAACATGAGAAGCGACCAGAGACAAATTACAGAAAAGTACAGAAAGATTTCTGATGAGTTCTGGGATCAGTCAGAATCTGAATACAAACACAAACACACTCACACCATAGCTAGCTGTTTGTTCACTTTGGCTCTTCAGGGCAAATAAACGCAGACTGCACGAAAAGTCCAGCAGTGAAATTTGTGCAAATGATGTGCAGTGAAAATTTGCTTTGCTCTGGGTCTGAACATGCTTTTAGTTTCATTTTCTAAAAAAACATTTTTATATTTACGTTTCAGCACAGCCTGTGTTTCCTCTCCTACAATACCATTAACATTACCGTAATGTAAATGTCAGATCTGGTACTTCAAATCTGCTCGTGAACAAAAATATAATTAACCTTTGTTACAGCAGGAGAAACAGTACTTGTGAGAAAAGGCACAGACTTCAAAAAACACTCAAACAATCCTTTTCATGCGATGCACAATAAAGTAGATGTAGTTAATTAATGATGTAGATTATATTCCACCTCTGATAAATAATGAGTTGAAACTACGTTATTACAGTTCCTCTTCACCACTCTACATCAGGCTTTGAAGCAGTGGCCCCGTGGAGCCTGTTTTAATCTTATTTGCTATTTGAAATGAACAGATCGATGCAGCTGCCCTCATTGAGAGATACTGTATCTCAACATGTTCGAGAGCGTCCTTATCTCACCGTGCCTCTCAGGCATGAAAACCCACAGTTACAATCTAAGTTCGAATGTTAACATGTACACCTACACAGGTCTGGAGCGTCGACGCTCACAAATCCTGAAAGGGAAGTGAAATTATCTCAGTGCCCAGGGTGCACAGTCAGACGGCGCAGGGGAACAAATACTGCTGCTCTCTTGTGCTGTGTGCAGGAAACAGAGCAGGCCCACATTATCTGCAATGCACAGCACTCTGATAAGATTTCAGAGTGATTACTTCCTATCAGTCACCGATGATCAGCTGTTTGGTCTGTCCAAGCAGACAAAACACATATCATAATCATCTCTGGCCCCGCTGGCTGATCTTACATTTAGCAGACCAACTTGCTGCTTTATGGGCGATGAAATTACTGCTGTTGCATCAGTTATGTTGACTTGCTTGGGCTAGCAAAGACACTCGCAGGTTTGTAATACAGCACTTATTCAGCTGAGTGGATTCATTTACACATGGATTCCTGCACAGAAATGCTGAACGGTGGAAAAAAAATAACAGATTTAATACAGCATGGGGTGGTTCCCTTGCAGAGGTGCAGCTGCAACTTTTTTTTTTCAATCAATAGTAATGTAAAGGGGGTACACATTGATCAAAACAAGTACACCGTTAAACATAATGAACACACACACACGACCACAAATTCACACATACGTGCGCTGCATTTCTAGAAGGAATCTTTTCCAGAAGCACATTATCATTTGACCCAATTGGAGTGTTTTTCTGACCTACTTATTGGGTTGATCCTCCAGGGTTTGGCCTTTTTGCACTTGTTAAGTGTGTACAATGGCACACTCCTTTGATGTGCAAGTATCGATTGTACTGATACAAGACTCTCGGCTGACCTATAGCATATTGATTCGAGAAAGCTGTCTGCATTCTGCCTCGTCTACGACTTGATAAAAACTCATTTTGCAATGAGCCCGTGGAAAACGCGCGGCCATGCATATGGATGATAATCAGCGGAAACATTAAGCGTCAGATATGACCAGAATGTTTAGGCTCCTAATAGACTCTCAGCTGTTATTTTCAGTATGGAATTACTGCTGCTGATCCGTTTTTTTTTTGTTTTTTTCTTTTTCGTTCTTGTCCCCCCCCCCCCACCCACCCCCCAGTTTGAAGGCAGCTATTGCCATTCCTGACAGGGTTTACAGTGATATGCTGGATTTAAACCTGCCTGCTCATTCAAAGGTCATTAGGTCGTTTCACATCAGCAGGTAATGGACTTGACAGGGTTCATCTGAGCTATGTTCTTACAGCCTGAGGGGCTCCGAGTGAGCCCGCATCGTCTGCAACCAGCAGCCAAAAACATCCTCACAGCTCGGTGGTTCTGCGATAAGTAGGCCGAGTACTGGGTGAAATTCAATTGTTTATGCACACGAGGAAGGGCGGTGTGGGTGTGGGCACGGCGTTTGCGGGTGCCAAAATTCAGCATGAGCATCAGATTACAAATCTCCTAAAACTGTCTGTGGGAACGCTAATGTGACAAAATGATCCGATTCAGAGGGTGAAATGATGGCACTGTGTTACCCTGTTGGATTTGATGTGAAAAAATGTGTGCAAACTGCTTCAGGAATGAATAAGCAGAGTCTTATCATTTAAATATGAACTACCCTCCAAAAAAAGAAAAAAAAAATCAGTTTCACTATTATCTTTTAAAATAAATAAAAAAAAGATTTAAGCAGACTGCCTGCACTTTCAAGTACATGGAGCGCAGTAGGGAGTGGGCATTCAGGGTTCAAATTAGAACCTGATGAGAGATTATAATGATGCTGCTCCATGGTTCAGTCCACATCCAGAGGGGCCAAATATCCAATTAAAACAGTCTATCACTCTCTCTCCCTCTCTTTCTGTGTCTGTCTCTCTCTCTCGCTCTCTCGTTCAGTGAGGTAATTACTGGAAACCCTGCATGTAAATTCAATTCAAGATAATACCTTTGGAGAAATGCCTCACAACAACCCACCAAATGGCATCTATGCTGTAATAATTGTCATTTTACTCCATGTGATCCATCATTCTGTGCTTTTGATATCACAAATAGCACCTTTAACTTTACATTATAGCATATGACCATTTAGAGACACAGTGGTGTTTAATCACAGGTAATTCTAATTTTTGCTGCGCTCCATTAGCTTGACTCGAACAGCGATTGTAATTTGTTGCTAATTGATGCTGCAGCCGCCATTACCAAACGCGTGTATGTAATTCATGACATGAAAGGTTGCGGTATCAGAACAAGGCCGGATCTGCAGCTGACAGGCGGGAAAGGGCAGCTGAGCTAAGCTGATTGGTGGGACAATAAGGCTGAGAGCTATACTTTATTTCCTGACCTTTCGCGGCTCGCTTTCACGCCCTCTCTCCTCCGTCAGTATCACTGATCAGCCGCGCAGCTGTGCGCAGGCTAGGTCCCGCAGCCGGTCCAAATGATCTCAGCACACAATCTGTCTCTATAATATTCCCAACCCCACGCCCTGCCTTTTTCATCTTCACACTAAGATAATGCATTGGATGTGGCAGAGCAGCCGAGCAGTGGACACTTCCTCTCATGAATATACTGTAGCTTTTACTGTAGGTGCTGCAGTAGCAGAGCAGGGGAAGGGTATCTTTGCACGTGTCGTGGGTTTATGATCATTGGCAGGTATGTCACAGCACAAAGAGTCCATGTTTCCATATTCATCTGAATCAATCTGGTTCGGTCACCACTCACGCTGTCTTATTTGTATGAATCTTGAATGAGTAATTGGTTTCAGCCATTCTGTATGAGCCTCGTTCACGTGTTATTTGCCTTCACATTAATCATTCTACTCCTCTGGCTCACTCTGGCAAAACAGCATCTCTGTTTAATTGGATGACCTGAAATAACCATACTCATTGGCGGGGTTAAGATCAGTTTAACCCATGTTTTACACACTATAATTATACTTGACATGGTTTTGTTTGATGATTAGTCTGCAGGACTGCAGCAAAAATTTGAAATTAAATTGCAAAGCCGTCCACTTTAATGATGCACCGCGCCTTCAAGTTGGATGAAACTATCTCCAAGCAGATTTACTTCTGAGGTGGAGAGAAAAAAAACTCAGAAACCTAGAGAAAAAAAAAAGAAACCGGGTTGAACGGAAAGCTGAAAGTCTGTTTATTTTGATTTGAAAATGGCACAAAACCACCTGCTGAAAGTCAATTAACATAACCCTGACACAGACCAACACAACACAGAGATACAAACAGCAAATTTAAATTTAGGGAACCTGCAGGCATTCAGATAAAGCTGGTGTCAGAAGCGGCACAATTTACCTGCAAATAGAAAAAGTATGGATAAAGACATCCATGTGAGACTTTTTTTCACTTTAGGTAAGGGAGAAGCTGATCTTTATTCGAAATAATTTGAAATCTAGCGAATAACTTCAGTAATACATTCCTCCAAAACTTTTTGGATACATGATATTTTCCAGTGGAAGAATATATATACAAAATCACCTGGTGTTGATAAAATCACTCACCAAATAACACGACATTAAATATTTGAACGACGTCTGATGGTAATCAAGTTCTTTTATCAATATCTTAGCCCTGCAGTTTGAGTGATTTGCCATCTCTCTCACGCAGGTAGCATCTAGGCCTATAATGGCTGCCATCACTGGGTTCATACAGTGAAAGAGACAAGGCTCTTTGACTGTATCACACCTAAATGGCTAGCTGGACAGCCGAATGGGCTACCTTTCAAGTCCTGATTGCAGCCAACCGGTCCTCTCTGTGTTTTCATTGTGTCCAGCCACTGTTATAACACCAGAGTGCAGGTAATAGGGAGCCATTGTGTCCTTGGGAGGTCATTTCGGCTCCAGTGGAAATGGATTTCAGTTTGCCAAGGCCCTTATTGGGTGTGGACTTCAGAAACCTGCTTCAAAAATTAGCAGATATTTGTGATTTTTATCTGTCCTCTCTGACCAGGAAATTGACCTGAGTGCAGGCGGACAAACAGGCCCGTCCTGATTTTTACCAGTCTCTTTGAGTCTTCAAAGGCATCTATAATCTGTTCAGAGCGATGCCTCTAGGATATATCGAAGAAAAAAAGCACACTGGCTAATTGATTCGTACCAAGTTAAAAAAAATGTAGCCATAGTCAAACGTCAAATAACATTATCCTTTAGTGTACTCAGCAAAATGTACTTAGGGCCTCTGTGTCTATTTATTCTCTTTAAACTGTGTGAATAACGGATTTGGATTTAGAAACCCCTGAACCCTCTTGTCACAAAAGCAAAAGATTAGATACTCTCTAAACAAATTATGATGTCCTGCTGTACATTTGCAGTTTAAAGGAAAGGCACACAGTACAGTACATCTCTGGGCAGTGACACTAATATCCTCTGACTGGTTTTCTGTTCATATCAAAGGAAGACAAAGTTTGAGGTCACTGTAAAAAAGACCCTTATACTTAAATGAGGCACATTCTAGAAAGGTCACCAAATCATGGGAGCATGGCCTTGCGGGCTTGAGTTTTCTTACAATATCCACTTTGACAAGTGTTGCTGTCCCATGGGTAACACTACATGGCATGATAAAGTAACTAAGCAGATTTGCTGTGTGCCTGACTGTCCTGTCCAGCAGACTGTGTGAAAAGCCTGCATGTGACATGTGCTCCCTGTTGGGGCCACGAGGCAGGGCTGTGGATTCACCATGAATTTATGTTCGCACACATGATCAGTGTCAGGAACAGAGCCGGGCATCCTATAGGTGCTGCTGCTGCTGTTGCTGCTGCTTCCATTGTTGTCAGAAAAGCGGCTGATTGCTCTGTTTCATTTGGTGCTGTCGATCGTGAAGACATGGTAGGCCAGGTGGTTGAGAATTACGCAGACACACACATTGCACATCACCCTGAACCTGCAGACTGACTGGAGCTCTTAAATCTGTAATGCTGCTCTAGTGTGAAATCCTTGAAACTCTTCTTCTGGTGATTTTCTATATCATCAGTTGACGTGAAGGTGAGGGCTTTCTCGGAACTCTTGCAATAATAAAAAACATTTCAATAATAAAAAACATTTCATAAAAATGTTTACACTAAAAAATTCATTGTATGACGCACAAGTTGCTTTTCTTAGGTTAGGGGAAATTTGGACATTTGCAGATCCAAGATCTGTACAACAGTGCTGATGGTAACTATTCTAGTTGTGTGTCACTATGTCTAATTTAACATATAGCGAATTAAATTAAATTAAATCAATTTGCTTTGGCAATGTAAGATGAATCTTTTTCATGCCAATAAAGCTCATAAAATGCAATGAAATGAAAATAATTCCTGTTGTTTATCCACATTGTTGTGCTTTATATGTGGTCATCAATGGTGTAGCTTTGGTTTCAGAGTGGAGTGGGGATATGAAAGTCAGAGATGATATAGTTCCACGTTGTCACAAATCACATATAGATTACATTTTTGCAAAATATGCAGAGAAGGCTGCAGTAATATCAGCCCTAAGTAGTTTCTGCATATCTTTTTTTCATGCTGTGTGTGGTCCCAGCAAAACCCACCAGTCACTGGGTTAGGGGAGCATGTACATGTATACAGTATGACCTGAGAGGCGAAACCCAGGGCTGAAAATCAACTGAAAATTACCTGGGTGAGCTCATTGGCATTTTTGTCAATGTTGAGCGCCTCTCATCTGGATTATGACAACGATACAGCAAGAGGACGCTGTTAAGAGACAGAAGGGCCTCGCTTCCCCTGAGGATATGACACCCATCCGCCTTCACTCTGTTTTGTCTCCTGTCTGCCGTTCTCCTCTGCATCTCTTTCAATTAGCCTAACAAAAATCAGTGCACCTGTTGTAAATTGGAAATAAATAACACCATTTTCATTCTGATTAGATAAATTACATGATAATAGTTTGTTAAAATTGTACAGCTTCATCAGTGTCACACCTAATAACATTGCAAGTAATTGCAATACAGTCTCGATACTGGGGGACAAACGGTGCAAAAAGCTAGAGAGCGTGAGGTTAAAGGGAAGTGCCTTGGTTGCTTTTTGCACCTTGTTTTGTTGTGGACACAACCTCGGTGCCTGAAAACACAAAACGTGCTCATATAGACACTTTGAATGTTGGGAGCAAACCTGAAGGGTAACGCTGATGTTATCCAGGTTTGGATGCGCTCTGCGGAAAAAGGGAAGGGGACTAAAGTGGTGGAGGAGGCAGAGGCAGCGGCAGCACTGGCACAGGGAGAAGAAGTGACCTGAACTTTAACAGGATGGAGCCAATTCCCTGAGGAGTAAACATTCAGTAAAAGCTGAGCAGCCCATATCTGTGGAGTAAATGGGCAGTAGAGTGGAGCATGTTCTTCCCTAACAGGGCCAAGGTACACTGCCAGGGGATCTGAACTTGTAATTCCCTTTTGCTGTTGCTTGTGCACTGGCAACTTTTTTGCCAGAATATAAGACCAAGACTCTCGTAGGTATACAGTATATCCATTGTCCAGATAAAAAATGTGACTGTAACATCATATTAATATGAGAATAGAGAAAGTACTTGCAGCCCTGGAAACTGGTTTAAAGATATCATCTGTGAGTACAAGTGAAATTGGGCTGAAATAACGTCAGACCCACCTGAGTGTCGCAGCTAGAGGCTATTTACCGGTAAGTCATAGCTTATAATATGTTACAAATTTGCTCCACAGAAGCTAAAATTAACTTTTTATTGAGCGACTTGATTCTGTATTAAACCCTTTTCTTAGGCGGACGCTGGGGAGCCTCCTTATTGTTGCTGTTGTTGTTATCTAACACATGTTTGAGTTTTTGCCCGGTCTTAATTCTTCTAAAGAGTGTGAATATAAAGCTACACACCTCTTGATAATTGCAATCCTCTCAGGGAAGCTGAGGGCAGCCATCTGTGAATGGATGAAGAAATAACGGCATGGTTAAGAGCTGCTTGGGGGAAGCAAACACATTTATTTGTGTGAAGTGCCACGTTTTGAAAGCCAGGAATGAATCAGGGACCTTTTCGTCTGCACGCGTCTATTTGACAGTGCGGTAACAAGATGGAGCAATTCAGATGTTTTGTTTAAAAATAGCAGTTCCTCTAGTTCGGTGGGTTAAATACAGGGAGCGAAAGCAGCAGGATTTGCTGCTCCCTGTGTCTAATGATGAAACTGTCCACAGTCGCAGGGTGCAGGATGCGGGGGTGTCTCTCTGTTTTGGAGCAGGAGCATTTCCACCTGCCTTCTGCGTGACACTCTGACAGTACCAATCCCACCTTATCTGTCCTCTCATTCTTCGCCTCTCCTCCCCTCCACCCCCCACTCACCCTTTTTCTCTCTCTCTCTCTTCTCCACACACCTTCCCCTTCCATCATCCCTGTCTGTGCCGGTTTCAAAACCCTGCTGTGATAAGCGCGCTGAAATAAATGATTTCTTTTTAATTACTTTCCATATTAAGTGCAATCCGAAGCGCATGCATTATATATGTATGTTTCACTCCAACTCCGTGTGAGGATTAAACCGTTGCGAGTGAACCTTGCCTGAGGGCAAAATACACAAATGTAATTAAATTCATTTCAATGGAGGAAAAAAAAAGACACTTTTTCTCACAGTAGACAGTTTTGGAGAGAGAACAAAAAAAAAGAAAACAATCCTGTCCTCTACGTGAGGATGTGAAGTTTATTATTCTGCAAAAAAATAAGAAGAAAAACACTCTTCACTTTAATTAGGGTGATGCTTGTTCTGTACCTGTGCTTACAAGCGTCCTTAAAGGGATATAAGCCAGCTGAGAATAGCTATATCCTGTGATTGCTCTACAGTTACTGCAGTAGCATATGGAAACATTTGGCCATCTTGTTTCATATTTCATTTTATGACAAATTAGCATGCAGGTCGTTTTCCCTGTTTCCTCCCAGGAACGAGCCGACTGTGGTACTTAACAAGAATCACCTGTATGGCATCCCGTGTTGGCTGCGTCTATAGAGCTCACACTGCGTGTGGAATTTCTGTCGCTAAAGAACATGTCCTTTACGTGCTCGCAGATCAATAATTTGTCTTTGTCGAGAGACTGGCTGACAGACAGACACACAAGAAAGCAAATGGAACAGAGCTCAATTACAGCAGGCAGATCTTACGTCCGTGGAGAGGTCAGTGAGCTCACCTACACACACCTGCCACTCTAGGCCTACGTCGCCTCGCCGGAGCTGCTGCAGCACATCAAAGGCACCCTACTTGAACTTGAAACTTGAATTGCCCATCCTCAACCCAAAAAGACACTTGTGCTTTTCAAAACCTGAAGGGAAGTGAGTCAATCCACACATGGGGACCCTGATGACCCACAAGGCATAACATGAATTTACCCTCCCCTCTCTGTCATGCTCTGTTTAGAGAGCAAAGACACAAAGAGAACCTGATGTGTATGGATTTTCTTTTAACGGTAATAAGACTGTCAGGGGGGCTGTACGGCTCGTGTGAGGATTTGGAGCCACAGACAGCGGTAATTGAAACTGACAGCGGGTTGAGCACAATGACTCTGTGGATAACAACAATCATAACCCCCATAATCATCGCAGCGGCGCCGCATGCACACAAACTTCTTAGGTAAACAAAATTACCCGACTGACACCAACCGTCTTATTTCCCCATCCTCATTGATTGTCTGAGTCCTCCTGGCGTGGGGGCCCCTGAGCTGCGGTGTCATCTGGAGGCCCCCAGATGCTCAGTGCCAAGGGTGCTGCATGTTTTCTGAGCCCCTTTATCTGCAAACCCCTCCGGCCAGAAGTGCCGCTGAGGTATCACTCTGCCTTACACGTGTGTGTGTTTGTGTGTGTGTGTTGAGCTGCAGATAGAAAAGGGATCATTAAATGACAAAAGTTGCAGAATGAATCTCAGTAAACATCATCTAGTTGTTTTTCTAGCCATTGAGAGATGATAGATAAACATAGCTCCTGTCCAAAGGCAGCATCACATGTCAAAATAGGTGACATGAATTGCCATTTATTGCAGACATTTAAAAATAAGTGTAGTAATTATGTTTGCTATTTATTTTAATGGCATACAGGTTGGAGGAATTTTTTTATTGCCAGACATGCCACTTTATTAGGTTTACTTTGTTGTTTGATGTCTTTTCTCTCTTTTTTTGACAATACAAATTCATAACCTTGGAGCTGCTGTTGATTTGAGACATTTTGAGACTTTTTTTTTTTTGGGAGTTTTGTGGATTTCACATTGAATGGTATGAATTATAAGGCTCTATCTGGCAAGGCTTTGCAAAATCAATCTTTTGAGAGAAAAAACAGACAATTTAGTCTTATTTTATTCAAATAAACACATAGGGCCTGATTTACTAAGATCCCAAATAAGGGGCGCTAAATAGTTTGCGCATGCTAACAGATTGCACACGCTATTGGTTTGCGTGTTGCAGGTAATCTACTAAGATTGCTCACGCAATTGAGAACACGTGCAAAGTGGTGGAGGCCGCCCTATTTAAATGAGGTTTTTGCGTGTGCTACTACTGTCGTTTTCACCATGTAGATCATTGACATTGATACTGAATTAATTACTGCAGCAACAGTAAAATCAGTCTGCAGCACTTAGAGATGGATTACAGTCAGTGTGACATGTGCGCGCGCTCAGGTGAGACACTCGTGCCATCATTATGCACACCGGGCAGCTGGTCAGCGGGAGGAGATGAAAGCGTGCTACACACTGGTGGACACCAGCGTAACCTGCGAAAACGGAGAAACCGCTTTGACAAAGATGTCAAAAAACGTAGACGTGAGCAGAGAAGACTCGTTCGGTCGCCTTTCGTTGTGCCGACGCCTCCTCCTTGTTATAACAACCGCAGCCATTTGTGCGCAAAGCTGTGCCAGTTAACACATGCCTTTCAAACGTGCTAAATAAAGACACAACATTAGCGAACGCAATCAGTTGCCGGTTTGGTAAATTACATTGCTTGCGGCGTGCTGTCTTAATTTAGTTGCATCTATTCCTCCCAGTATTTTGCGCGGCCGGGCAGAGACACCTATATTTACATATTCATTGAGGCAAACACGCTAAATGGATTGCGCGCGCTATTTTCCCCGTTTGAGGGACACAATCCCCCTTGCGTCCGGTTAGTAGATCAGCTTCAATATGAGTTTGCGTGTGCAATCAGGTTTGCACCCGTTTTTGCACATGCAAAGCTTTAGTAAATCAGGCCCTTAATATATTAGTTGTTGAAGAGAGATAGGATACAAGACGTCTTCTGGCCGAAGAAAACAGTTCAGCTTCATGATTTTTATTTAGACACAAAAACTTTTGGTCTTTTTACTGCCTTGAACTTGATCTTGAGCTGATAATAAAATAAGAGTTGTGCAGTTTTCCTGTTCTGTTTCCTGCTAATGTCTCTCTCCCTTTTTGCCTGCACAAGCTGGATGATCACTGTCAGTGTCTGAGCTCCGGATAGAGTCACTGTCAGGGCTGGGCAGTAATGGATTACAGTATATTGGTCCAAAAAATGTGTTATTGTGTAGGCTATTAGATTGTAGTTACATTGTCAAAGATAACTTGATTATATTTTTGGTTAGGTCTTAGTCTAGGCCAGGTTGCCAGTTATGGTAATGGTGACTTAAAGGTTTAATATAGTGAATGAGCAGAATATCGACATATAGTGTCTCAAGACGGTAGTTGCAACAACATAAAAATAATTCCAGCAGTCGGGTTGCCAGGTTCGTTGCCGAGTGTGTCAAGCGATCAGCCTCGACCACGATTAGTAATCTCATATCTAGGATCAGCATTACATAATGAAAACAATGCAGAGGAGTTTGGCTGACCAGCAACGTTAGCTAAGTTAGCAAGCAAGTAAGCTTACCGTTTGAGGGGAAAAGTCGCCATTTCCGCATGTGTTTTGATGCCGTGGAGATACTTTTTTGACTTGAGTTTTCGCCCTTCTCCACTCACTCTGCTGCTGGGTCGGATAACACACCGGTCGCCGGGGCTCTCAAGAAGCTGCAGCACTTGCTGACTCCTCCATTTTACCCAGTGCCAGCCTAGCTGTGTCTGGCATAGAGACCGTATTTGGCAACCCGCAATGGCAGCCGCTGTAGGTCAACACGTCATTGTCATTGTCGAACCAGTCAAAATTTCTTGAATTATTTAATTCAGACTAAATATATATTTTTTAAGGAAACACCATACTTTTACTCTGCACCCCTCTAAATGCCTTGTGGATGTATTATTTTTGAAAAAATATAGCTTTTAATAAGCCATATTCAACCTTTAACTAATATTTGCTCATTTTAATGATAATTTCGGGGTAACAGAGTTTTCATTCCTCTGTATTTACACTGGGATTGGAAGATGGAGATTTTAAGTGAATGTTTCTCTTGAGCGACAAACACAATGTCCTTCATGTGGCCTTTGATTGAAAACCAACAGTATACTCATAGTTTGTTCCAGTACTGTTTTTGTAAGAGCAATTTGATTTGACAAACTGTAAAGGAATATGCCAAATGCATTAATTTGCATTTTGAATGTTTTTAGCAGTATGTAGCCTATTAGTGAGACCTAAGTAAATAATTTTAGCAGTGTAGCTGTCTAACATGGTAGCAAATGGTAAAAAAAATATTTTCACAAGTTCAAATGGCATCAAAAAGACACACCACTGTGTAATTCATAATGTTTTGATTAAATCCTCAACCCTGAGCTGTGAAACCTTAAAACAGATTAACATTTCATGATCATTTCATAACCATTAACTCCATCATACTGTACCACTGAGAGGTGACACAGGGCAGGACTTGATTTATGGTTTTGTGAGTATCCTGAGCTCTGATTGGTGCCTCACTGGCAGAACCTTAAAGAACTATATTTGAGTGAAGATAATGAAGACGGCACCTTTTCTTGTCAGTGAAAAAGTCTTGTTGAAATAACTGAAATAACTCTAAGATAGTAAATTGTGTGTTTAATATGCAACATCATCTGGTTACACTCTTAGTAATTATAGCTGTTGCATCTTGGTTCATTTAAAGCAAATGCAGTGCTGTTTATAAGGAGGAGGGTTTTTACATAAACTGAATTCATGTGAAAGATGCTCTGTGTAAAGGAGTCAGGCATGCCTGCCTGCTATTATGTCAAATGTACACACAGCGCATATAAGAAGAAAACAATCTTTTTTTCCATATTTCACTTTCAATTAATTTCTCGTTTTCATGAAGTCAAAACCTAATTGCATGTGAGTCAGAGCAAACATCTGTCCTCATCATTTTCAATAAGTGCAAGCTGTCAGGCATGTAATCAGAAAATCATGTGCTGTCAGTCATATTCCATTACAGTCAGTGCAGCTCAATTTTTGTCAAGATGTGGGCTTTTGAACATTTGACGCTCATTTCCTTGTGTGCAGCAGACAGAAAGCCTTCCTGACTTCTGTGTCTGGCTTCTGTTAATTCATCTGCTCCAAAGGCAAGACAAGCAAATATTGTTTTTACTGCTGAGGGTTATCTCTGTTTTTGATTTTTACCCAATCATAATACAAATCCACAATTTTTTTCCACACATGTTGACTGTTCAGAATATTAGTCCGACTAGCAACCGTGTTCAGCAGGAAGCAAAGTTAGCAGCCTCACAGCTTGGTGCTGACACATGAAAGAGGTGGTGAAGTGTTATTATGGCTTGAGTGTACTCAGAGGAATGCAATGGATGGCCACTCTAGGGTCAACTCTGCTCACTCCGCCCCCGGGGGAGAAATCTCCAGCTGAAGTATCACCTGCTTTGATATTGGGATGGTTGTAGAGCCTCTGCCGCACACACTAAAAACATGAAGGATTGTGTGCACAGGTACATTTAAACACTCAGCCCAGTCGCGAGAATGAAATGTGTCTGTTAACCACAAATATGTTAAATGTGTACGTTTCATACATACAGGATTAGGGGTGTAAGAAAATATTAATACACTTCAGTATCACAATATTATGTTTTGTATATATTCTCATAAACAGTGTATAGATTTTTAATGAATACTTTAGTTTTATTATTTTTGTATTTGATGTTGATTATTTTATATACTGTATATAATGTTGGATGTTTGAGAGGTTGTGATAAATACAAATGCAGATCACTGCACAACCTCTATTCTGTTGTGTTTTGTTTTTTACTCAGATTTTATAATCTGCTCTACATACTATGACAGTTATCATAAAATTACATTTAAAATATATATATATATATTTAATTGTAATCTTGTATCATTATCGGTATGATATCTCAGCCCAAATGTGTACTGTATGAACATTTCTAAATTGTGCATCATGCTGTATCAACATTTCTACATTGTCGGAGATAAAGTGACATAGCTTATATTACATGTAATGAGCTGTCTTTCTGATGGGGAGGAGGAGGGGGTGGAGGTGGTTTGTCACCCAGCGGACCATTGAGAGACCATCATTTGCTTCCTGTTTTAACTGACAAAACCAGGTATTTTTAGTGAGGTGCTGGGACAATTTCCAGATATGTTTGTGGCATCGAAACCAGGTATTTTAAGCCAAAACATGATATTTTCCCTAATCCTAAGGTGGTTTTAGTGACTAAACCTAAACAGACTGTCGCTGTCATAACATAAAATTACAAACTGAAAAGTAAAGTTTTAGAGTAAAGACATGCAAAGTTGCATCATATCTTTGCAGAAACATATAATGCCAACCTTCATTCTGGTAATTGGTTGAAACATTGCATAGCTTTGTACAAGAATTAATGGCGGTCTATTTGAACTGCAGAATTTCCCATCTCCTCCTCTGCTTTGCCAATGTCAACACTGTTGGCATCTGTACTGCCTATTCATTAAGCCCCACCACCAAAAATATCTCATAATACAGTCATATGTTTATCAATAATAAACATTTCAAATGTGAGTTGTCTGACTGAAACATAATTATTACATGTGTGTATGTTGTTTGATGTTTAATGGAGGAAATTCATTTGAGACATTATTCTGCTTGTTTACACAATTAAAATCACATGTGTACTTGAATGCATTACAATGTATATGTATCACAAATATTCAACAAAGTTGTCATGCATTTCATACATATAACTACTGCAGTGTATTATGCAGACGGAGCAAAATTTTTAAGAAATGTTGCAGTTTTCAAGTTTCCAGAGTGTGAAGTTGACTGCAGGGCAGAAATCAAGTCAGTAACTAATCCCAGGTTACTCTAGTTTCGTACCTCTGTGGTTGGTGATAGTCTTCCAGCCCCCAAACAGCCCTCCCTCCTCTGGTTCTTTCTGGCTCTCATTAGCCGGAGCAGGGGTGAAGACAAATGGTGAGAAATGAAATGGATATGCTTTAAAGTCTGCGTAATGGGTTCATGCAATGCCATGAACACAGCTAATTAAGGTCAGGGGAGTTCTCATCACAGGCAGTCCTACGGTTGTGTATGTTTTTATCAAGGGCATTTATTATGCAGCTCAGACTAGGGCCAGGCAGCCTTGCTTCAGCAGAGTGAGGAAAAGAGTGTCGCCCCCTGTATGCCCAGAATAATTATCTTCTACCAACATTATTGCCAATTTCTTCTAAATGTCGCTTAGGCTTTTCTTTCCCAGCTAAACAACAACATTGAATGATTAAATTTCTTTATTGTCAAATATATTTTCTTTATGCTGTTCACATAATGCAGATCAGAGACTGGACAAGGCTGCAGCTTACACTGAATAGCAGTGATTGTCCCTGGATAACCCCTGAGCTCATCTGTAATGTGTGTTTGTACAGACAAAGACACTGGCCGTAATTAGTTTAACAAATAGCTCGCTGGTCATTTAGGAAAATGCTCCCTTAAAATGCTTAATAGTTCAGGTGACTAACAGCGCACACATTAGACTGTACATCTATAATCTCTGATTGCCTTAATAACAGATAGATGAGACTATAAGACCCAGGAGATTACTGCAGAGGCAGTTAAAAATTTGGACTCATGTCAGCTGCGCAGTCATTGAACAAATGTTAGAAAAGTTTGCAGAAAAAACGGGAGAGGTTAATGTCATCACTATATATGCTGCAGTTATTTACTTGCCTTTAATTATTCGAAATAGGTAAAAAAAATAAACACTTGCTGACAGCACAATAACAAAATTGAACTGCACCTCTTAAAAGTTGCAGTTAATGGTAGTGGTGTGTCTAAATAAAATGCAGTGAGTAAATCATTTGCACTTACTTTCCACATAAACTAAAATCATTTTCTTTTCAAGTCAAAGTTTAGATTTGTGCACACTTGGCTGCAGGTCAAATGTACTATGTTTTGACACCCAATCACAAATCTTAGCATTTGTAGGGATGAATCTTTGAATAGGGCAAGCTGCAGTCTGTTGCTATCTTTATTTTAAAGATGACTGCAAACACGTGATTGCTACCTTTTAGATTTTTTTTTTTTTGTCACATTCTTGTTTTTGGCATTTAGGCTCCATAGTTCAATCAACCGATAACAGAGCTGGTATGCGGTATGATTTGCACAGTTGGAGCTTTTCATGGTCTTTAATGTTTGTACACAGACAAATAAGTGGGTACTGCAACAACAAAGCACACTGACATGTGTTTAAGGAATGGCTGACATTTTGAAAAATATGCTTTCAATTTGCTTTCATGGTGAGAGATGAAAGGACCAACATCACTCTCACGCCTGCATGAGTGAATACATATGTTGCTAGAGCATGGATGTATAATCAGACACTGGATACAGCACTGCTCCTCCAACCTACTTCCACCTTTGCCCATTGGCGCCCCAAGTTTGCCCCAAGGTATTTCCCTCAAAGACCACCATCATGAAAGAGATATCACAATATAATGTCTATGGGAAGGGTAGGAACTTGCCGTTAGGGCCAGAAAGGAAAAATGGCATATGCGCCAAGTGAGCATCAGCACAGCTAATTTGGCATGTCTCTATGTCCAGTATCCATCTGACTCAAAACTCTGGCAAATTGTTGTTATTTTAGTGCACACAGGGTTAAACAAAAGAGATGCTAAGCTAAGCTAACTACTTGCTGACTGTATTTAGCTACAGACATGAGAGTGGCATTGATCTTCTTATCCAATATCCAACATTTCTCAGTAGGTCAAATTATTCCTTTACCTCTCTTTTGATTACGTTATATAGGCGATGTGTAAAATCATCAGTCATAATATGTCTTTGTTACTGTCACTGACACCAGAACATAGACAGTAGCTGAAATTTTTGTACAATGAGGGAAGGTTACTGAGCAGGAAGGAGGAGTGTTTCTTCATCCTGATTTATTTGATGGATTCTTATTTGATGGTTTCTTATCATATGACACAGACAACAGCAACAATACATTACACGTCATGCAATCCCTCTAGTTTTGGTCTAAAACTTCACTTCTATTATTACACTTGTCAGTTAAACACTCTGATTATCACAGATATAATTTTTTGCTATCTTGTAGCTTTCAGTCTCCTGGTGATATGTATCAGGGAGACTTATTTTCATGTTCACAATCAAGGCTCGTATTACTGTCTAATCTCACGCTCTAAGAAGCAAAGCTAGATGAAGATCTGGGAGATTTTCACTCCCAGACTGTTTTCAAATCAACCATTAAGATCTCCGTCTTCAGTAATCCTTTGAATGTCATTCACTTGTGATTTTTAACACTGTTCTGGGCTCGGAGAGAGCGCAGCAGGAAGAGCTGGGCTCTGTGCGTGCATTAGTTCATTTTGAGTAAGTCTTGTGCTTAGAGGACTTACAATAAGGGGGATACAGTTTGCACTTATACATCAGCCAGTATGGTAACAGTAGTTTCACATACCAGGAAGTAGCTCAGAGCTTTTCTAACTGAGTCAACACATGAATTAAATATTTTGCTTAGCAATTCTTTTGGTTTCAACAACACTCTGCTACTACAGCACTTTAAAACCTCTCTTTGTGTGGGAAAAAAAGGTGAAGTTCTATAAGTCAGCACGCCCTCACTCACTCTGAGCAGCTAGAACGCACATTTGTTCTCGAAAGGGATTTGAATGAATCTGACAAGCAACCATTGATGCAAGGTTATTTCTTGAAAAATAAAGCAGTCATTAGTTCACATCACATGCTGCTGCTGCTGCTGCTGACTTTTTTAATGTTTGAATAGAAGAATAGAAGTCTGGTTGTATTATGCAGTATCTTCAGCAGCTCATTTCTCTACTTCCCCCAAAAATGTCTGTCTAACATGCATTCAATATGTACACTCAGGGCACTGAACAAAACCACTGTTTGATAGGGGAATTCTTATTTATTAATGTTGGAAAAGCCTGCTGAAGATATTGATACGATGTATTTAAATGCTGCATTTTGATTATTGCTGTAAAATGTGTTGTATTATTTGTTACATGTGTTACTTATCCTTTGTGCCTGGGCCCCTCTTAAAAAACTCTTCTCCTTCCTGGGTGTCCCATTTCACATAATGTAAATGTAAAATTTAATGTTTTTACATTTGTTTTTTCATATAGATATGTGAAGGTGAAAAAAATAATATTATCTGACTAATTTTTCTGTCTTTACATTACCATTAGGTATGAATACTGTCTGTAATAATTATTTATTATTTAATATTTAGGCCTATTCTGACAGAGAAACCAAAAAAGCAAACCAAAAACAGATGTTTTGAACAGAAATTGAGGATTTTCTATTTATTAAGGATTAAACCACAAATTAGTCTCCATTTCATTGTCACTGGAGCAATGAAAAAACTGCAGGCTTTGATCAAAGATACTATTGTGGATAAGGTCACAGGGTCTGTGGGGTCCAGCTTCGCCTGCCACACAGTTGTTCATGTTTGCAATATTGAATGATATAATAGGATTAAAACTAGTTCAGTTTTTGACTTGTGCTTTAACAGAACCTACTGTGCTTTGAAGCCTTCATGGCGATAAAAAGATGAACAGACAGGGTGTAATCAGTTCATGGAAATGCACTGGCACCCAGCGGTTCAAGATTAAATGGATGGAGGGCTGCCCACAGATAATGCCAAAATAAACTTTATTCTAACAGCATATAGTAGAAAATAGCCAAGAGGAACATACCAGGAGAGTAAACAAAAGATAAGAAAAATCCCTCTTAAAATCATTTCTGACTACAGTAGGGGTGTAAATAAACATTGGTGCATCAATTTCAGGTTGTGGGCAAAAGCACTGATTTAAAACAGTACTGGACCATTTCAAATAATTCAATACTACATTAAGCAAATGAAGGTGTTTCTTTCTATTGAAATGCTGGTATAGACTGCATTCAAAAAATCAAACAAGGGAAAAAAACAAAGACTCAGAAGGAGGCAACTGGATTGTTTTCTGGGTATCATGGTTCAACTTTTTATTTAAATAATCAGGTATATAGTAGCATGGTGGTACAGTTGTTATCACCGTCACCTCACAGCGAGGGGGCTCTTGGTTCAAACGTAGCTGCCAGGGGGTTGTGGAGTCTGGGGCTGGGGCTGGAGTCTTTCTGTGCAGAGTTTGCATGCAGGTTTGCATGTGAGTGTCAGCGTCAATGATGTTTGTCTCCATGTGTCCTGTAAGCCCCGTGTTGAACTGGCAACCTGTCCAGGGTGTGCCCCGCCTGTCACCTGATATCAGCTGGAGGCGGCTCTCGTCCCCCTGTGGCCCTTCAAAGAATAAGCGGTTATGGATAATAAATGAAAATGAATAATCAAGTATATATGAATAATCAAGTATGGTCAATTATGAAGACTGGACTTGAGCAAAAACATCAGTCTAATTTCGAAGAACCTTGGAGAAATCATTTCAAATGCAACATGATTGTGAGCAGGATCACAGCCTCTGACAGGAATCATGTTTTCACATCAAATTCAAGCATAACAAAAGTGCCATCTTGATTTGAAATGTGTGTGCATTTTAAATATTGTAATGAACTTGTTGGTTGTCTTAACCAATTCATGTCTACTGCCCCAGATTACAACGCTAATAATATTTCAAAGTAAATGGCTACAGAACAGGATGGATTTGTGTTAATGATCCCCGTATGCAAATGGCCCCTTTCACATCTTTGCATCTCATCTCTTTGATTTGCAGCACACCCAATGCTCATCAGCAGCAATGACCATGAGACTTCCCACAGTGAGGAAAAATCTGGGCATGTTTAGGAACTCCACTGTCAGTGTTGAAAGGTATCTTACCAGGGGGGCTTTCTAATTAAACTGGTGCCCAAACCAAGGCTGTGGGAGACAGTGCATCTGCTATGCAAAGTGGCAAGAAATCCTCCAGCTGCCCATCTGCAAAACATTTCATCTGGCCTCCATCGAAAGGAGGAGAAGGTTTGGGAAAATGTCTTTATTTTTCATAATCCCCCCTCTCTCTCCCTCTCTCTCTCTCTCTCTCTCTCCCTCTCTCTCTCTCTCTCTCTCTCTCTCACTCTCTTTCCCACCTTATCCATATTTCATGAAGAGCTCTGGAGGTATGAAATTGTCTGAAACTAATCCACTACTGGATATTTAGTCCCAGATTAAAATCACTCGCTTCACTGCCTCATAATTCTGTTCCTATTGATTGCCTGGGTCCAAATATAAGTCAAGGATGTACAGAACATTTTTCCTGGGACTTTCTGAAATTGTATCAGTGCGGCTTGTCTGCACTGACTCCATGCAAATGGTGCCAACCGGAGTGAGTGTTTGTCAGGCTTTTGCACTAACTCAGCACTGCCTACCCGGTTTTGTTTAGGCTCATGTGTATATCGCCGAGACATTCTTGACTTGCACAAAAACAACATCTGCACACCCAAGCATGATTTAAACTGAATTCAAACAAACCTGAAAACAGATAGACAGCGAGATACTTTGGAGTCTTAACTGTGATCATGGGATCATCTGAGTATATCATGACACGTTAGAGACACTCAAGAGCAGATCGATCCACTGTTGCCTGAGGTAAAAGTGCAGGTATTTTCCCATTAGGCTGTGAAAAGGGGCTTGCCTGTCAACAATATAAAATCACACAAAGAGCTTCGGATCCTCCATGAATTATGAAAAAAAGTAAATAGGGCACACATAATGAAATGATGTAGAGTATAAGCACAGTTTATGCTGACAATTTTGTGCCCACCGTGTTGGTTTAAAATAGTTTAAAATCTATCCCCCGTGCTGTGTGTCACTGTTTTTTGGTCCAATTGTCACATCAGGCGGCAAATTCAATACAAGCTGACATAAGCGCCACAGCCTGTTATCAACACAGAGTGAACGAAGATGAGAAGAAAAGAAAAGATGAGTGGTGCTCACAAATAAACACAGAACTGTAGAAGTCACTGGCAAGCTTCCTTTGCTGGATAAAGATGGGAAAATTCAATATTTTTCTTATTGTTAAGAAATCCCTCAGAAAGACCAAAACCACAAAAGTGCTGGTCCATCTCACTTTTTCTTTCTGACTTCCCTGCCTTGTCTGTGGCAGGCAGCCCTAAAAAAAAGTTACAAAATATGGTAGAAGCAGGACACTGCACTTCTTATTAAACATTACTCAGACAGCAGTAAACTATTTTTAGCCCAGTAATAATACACATTTGGTGCTCCAGGAAGTATTTACAGCAGCAGGATTATTAGGATGGAGTTAAAATAATCTACAGTAGCCATTCATCATAAATTTGTCACCAGGGTAACGGTGTGGTCATTAATATGTTTGTAATTGTTTTGGGGGTTCTATCACACATGAGAATAAGCTACATCAGCCATTGGCTACACAACAATTCATAATTGGTTTCTGCCCTTTCTTGTTATTTGTTGATAATGAGAAGAATATAGTATATCATCAGCATTATGCTTAAATAACATTTTTATTTGAAACAGAAAATCCTGTCAGCAGTGAAGAATGTGTTATGACAGGTATGCAAATTACTTAACTGTTAGCTTAATAGCGTACCAACACCTGAACATGATGTCTTTTCAGGTTAGTAATGGTTTCGGTGGACCGTAGTCCTGACTGGATACTTTTGCTGGAAAAAGAGACGGGGAAAAAACAAGGTCAATATGATATCATATCAGAAATATGTAAACAGCTTAAATTGGCTCAGTAGCAGCCATTTGTTTGTGGTGTGTTAAAACCAGTTTCAGTTCATTGTGCGCTTGTGATACTTGATGATTATAATTTACAGTAAAATTCTTCTCGTTACGGTGTGAAAGTGGCTGGAATGCGACTCACACAGGTGTGAATGATACGATAACTGGGGGTATTATTCAAGGCATAGTCTAACCCGCACTCCACACGAATACTGGTGTTGCTGACAAATAATTGAAAAACATCTCTCGTTTTCATGATGTTTGAACTGAGCTGGCTGGAGAAACAACAGGAGGGCCAACTCAAGGCAAGCTGCGGGGGTGGGAGCCCCCTCAGATTTGCGTTGGTGCCATCTCCCTGCAGGGCACTCTCCAACACACCGTCCATGAGACTCAATCATCGCAGAGCTAAAGATGTAGATGTGTTGATTCATGCCTGCCAGGAAATCACAGCCCGACTATTCAGTGCCAAAAGCCACACATGCATGACAGGTGAGAAACTGAATGAAACTCTGAAACTCTGCAGGAGAAAGAGAGGGTGAGGGAGTAATAAGCACCAGTCTGTCACTGAGTCACTGTTCGTTTTTCAAAATGATGTCTGAGGGATGTTATAAAAAAAGAATTTTTGAATTGAAAACATGTGCAGCAGAACAGGAGTTGAACGAAGCGTGAGTTGGAAAAACCAGGCCAATATGTTGCTTGATTCATTCCGTAATCTTTGGAATACTCACTTTTAAACCATATGCAATAAGTGAAATATCAGAAATGCTGGATGACATTTACTTGAAGCAACAGCAGAAGGCGTTCAATTCTCTGTAAGAAACAAGCCAAAATTTGAATTCTGCAAAAACAAACTTATCTTTGTCTACAAGGAAAAGTGAAGCACTTGCATGTGCACTTGATTAATTATGGAAATAAGCATTTGTTTGTTTTCTCTGACTCTTTGGTGCAATAATCTGGCTTCAAATTGATTTTCAGCAGGCACGAGCAAGAGTATCATGTCTGGTATGGTACAAGCCCTCTTGTCTCCAAAGATTATTCCATCTATGAAGAGTCTGGCAAGTAAACAAAGGAACAGGTGGTTGGCTGCAAAAGAGGCAAAGGAATAATACCACGTCCACAGTACATGGATCCGTGTCTGTTTGTTGTTCTCAGCTCCCAAGCTCTTGAGTCTCTCAGTTTGAGTATGGGCCTAATGACAGTGGTTAGCCATCTCCTCAAGTTCAAAAACATCCAGAAGCTTTGACAATATAGTGCTGTTACTGTGGTCATGCATTGTAATTTATATTCCTGTTTCTTCCCTGCAGTATCGCCACAGTTGGTTGCATGCTCACTCTGGAGCTGGACATCTAAAATTCCCCTTTGAAAAGTGCAGTACCCATTGAAAAGGTTTAAAGGAATAGTTTGACATTTTGGGAAATGCAGTTATTTGCATTCTTACCTGGAGCTGGATTCCTTTGTTCTGTTGAACATGAAGCTACAGTAGATCCAGGAGACAGTTAGCTTAGCCTGAGGACTGGAGTCAAGTAAGCTGCAAAAACTGAGCTTAACTTATCATTTTTACACTTTGGATTTTGTTTGAAATAAAGAAATGGTACATATATTCTTTTTACCCTCGACCAGAGACCAGACCGCTCTCTTAGTGATGTTTTTGTCTAAAAAGAAAGCTGTTTTCAGAAACAACAAAACATGTTATATCTCTG
>JBCAUF010000790.1:9757943-9769720 GCA_038406115.1 Haemulon aurolineatum | reverse complement strand
TAGTCGAGTTGAGGTATAACATATATGACACTAAAATGTGTATGAAGGATATTTAGAATAATAACAATAAAAATGTATTACAGGACTTTCTAAGGAACACAGAATCAGAAGTTATAAATTCCAGGTAACATTTTCCCAGAGTTGATACCTGGCATTTTGAAATGAAGCTCCACAAATGTTAAGTGTGGGCAGCCTATATGTTGCTCCCACGCCGTCTGATCTGGCAGTGGTAGATGAGCTCATCCTATCAGGGTCTCCGTGGAGCACTGGGAAGGTGTGACACAAAAGCAGGGAGTCATAAAACATTCAACATCATTCAAAGTCGCCTCTCCGGTGCACGCTTAGACAATGTGACATTCAGAACAACAAGAGTGTCGGTCCAGGAAGCAGATTTCAGGAAACCTTTTTTTTGTGAGAATAATGAAATGTAAAGAGGGGGGTACAGCTGTGGGAAAAATGTCTTGTGAAGATTATATCAAGCAAGGTTGTTCCAATGAAGTCATTATATTAATCTTTGTCAGGCATACAGGCTTCTGAATTAATAGGACAACAATGCAGATGTTTTTTTATTGAACCTTTACTGTGTAAATCACACCTCATTTAGATGTGATTAAACACCAATAGAGCTTGTCTGTCTGTGAGTTTTCATAACATTTATAATCAAAGTGGTAAAAAAAAAAAATGCATTCCTCGCGCATCTCTACTAAATTTAAGTCTGTACGAAAAATGTGTCATTCACAGAGTTCATTTCTCTTCTTTATTTTATTGTTTTATGAGGTCTTTAAAATGTAAGTGCTCCTTTTTCTTCCTTCCTCCTTTCCCATTAGAGCACACAGCTGTGAGGCAACTCTGTGGGAAAAAAAGAAAAAACCAGGTTACCATGTGTTGAACTGTTTAAGTGCTAAGCAGCGGGTTTGATGAATTACAAGTCAGTTAGTCCATTTTGCTGACAGAATGCAAATTTATTTATGACCCTGAGACTGGGAGAAAATGAAATCATCATATATTTCCAAACACTCATGCAGTGTTTTAGATTAGGGGAATCTATTTGGGATGGAAACACATTCTATGAATAAATTGTTTGAATTCCCTTTCGAAACAACTCTTGGGGTGCCACACTCAAACGCTGCCCCCTCTTTCAACAATCGAGCTCTTGAACCTACAAAGAATGTGAAGAATCTGCATGAAAGAGTAAACCTGTATTTGAGGGAACGACAGGACAACGCTTCTTCCTCCAAGTCAGGAGGGTTGTACTTTGAATCAAACACACAAAATCAACTTTAATTTTTAGAGTGTCTGCTTTTGATTTATAGTCATGGAATAAAGCACAGCCCGTTTCATATGATTTGGTGGTTATCCCATTTTACATTTTCATCAAATCACATTCTCGGGCCATATCTGTAAAATTGAGAAATCGTCAGAGCTGAAGTAGTGGGATATTGGAAGTTCAGCTTCATCAGCAGTCTGTGCTGCTGAAATGAGAGACCTTCAGTGGGCTCCTTCATCCCCTCCATCCTGCCTACCCTCCCCCTTAACTTTCTTCCTCTCTGTTTTTTAAACTCTCCATCTCTCCCCCTCATTTGGTTTTTGCTCCTCACTCAGCTGCACAAGATGTGGTGAGATCACACTGAGGGTATTTTATCTCCACTTGTGTGACATAATTTAATTAAAAAAAGTCATGGCTATGCGTAGCATATCCGGATCATAACATTTTCTTATGGGCGTATTGAGAGCTGCGGATACAGTAACCTGGAGTAAAAGCATATGTGTATTATTAAATGTAGTAATGATGATGATAGCTTTTCTTGTACTCACAGATAACATGCACTTTAATATTCTCAAGTGACACACACACACACACACACACACATACTATATATATATATATATATATATATTTTTTTTTTTTTTCCTCACAGAGAGGGGTGGATGTAGGTCTCTTATCCATTACAATCTATAATAGACAGTGGAGGACCCACTGGAAATGTTATGATATTAAAGTAATACCTTCTCTTCCATCATTATAGGGGTTTGTTAAGCTCCTAATTAATTTCCTACCCCCATATCAATAATATTTAATTAAATTGATACACTATTGATCATCATACAGTCATTTTGCATGGTAATTAATGGCTAAAATGCTGTGGCATGCAAATCTGAACCTCAATTTCAGTCTCATTGGACTGTATCCTCATAAGTGGTTTGCAATGTAATATGCAATCCGCTGATGGCTTATTAAGATCTTTACAGTCATTTAATCTGAGACTGTGGTCAATTATATCTCTCTGGAGTAGCATTGCAGTTTAATTTGATATAAACAAAACAATAGGCTGTGAAGCTGTGGTCATGATGGAAGTTGATACACCCTCTCTCTCTCTCTCTGTCTCTCCACACAACTGCGTGTGCTGGAATGCAGACAGTCAGAGGCTGCACTGCATCCTCCTCCAGGGACCTTCTTGTGTTGTTTGTAAACAATAAATAATATTAATTTCATGCTGGACACCTCCGTTGGATCGATGCTCATCGACCAGGCGAATCAGTTGTCTTTATGGGGTGCATATGTCGCAAGTGTAATTGCGCAGTTTATGGAGAGACCCGGGAACACAAACACTGGCAATCTGTAACATACAAATGAGCCTCATGTTTTCTTAATACTTATCGGTCGCTGAGTCCGGTCTCTTTGGATCATCGCCGCCGTGAATAATTCAGGATGATACAAGAGAAACGGCTCGGTTCTGTCTCGGTCCCGTGATTGATTGCAGGAGAACAAGCTGCTTCAAGTCTCAGGATATTGTAACTCAAGCCAACGACGGAGAGAAAATTAATTACAACAGCACAAATCGATGAACAACTGAATGTGTCAACTCCCCAAAGAGCTGTGATTGTTCATTGTAGTCTGATTGAGGGAGCAAAAGGGTAGGGGGGTGGAGAAGAGGGGACGCAGGATGCAGGACCCACAGGAATCAGTGGAGGGAAAGGTTGTGGAGGAGGTTGTGCCCTGCCTTGACTCAGCAAAGACACCACAGCAAGAAAACGCGCTCTTATTAATTCCTTTAAGAGCCGCTGAAGCTATAGACTCCCTCCATGCACGAGGATGATATCACTGACTATGCATTTACATCTGCACGTTCTCACATCCTCATTTCAAATGCATGTAGCTTCTGTGCTTTTTTGCTTCTTTTTTTTTTCACCGGGAGGAAAATAAAAAAAAAAAAAAGAAAAGGCAAACAGTGTGGCAGGGAGAGACCAGCTTGCACTGCCTGATAGGACACAGAGCAGATTAGCAGAATGAGAGAGATCATTACGAGCGAGCCTCACAAGTGACCGAGGCTGAGTCATTCTGTTGCATTTAGCTGCTGTGCGTCTGCCTCCTCCTTTCCACGTCCGCACAGTGCCCATCAGGATTTGATCATAAACTGTACGGCTGTGGGGGCTGTGTTTCTGCATGTATGCGCCTGTGCTTCCGCACTGTACTGTCATTGTCACTGTGACTTTGACCTTTCGCGCGGGATGCTGGATGGAGGGAGAAGGCTTAATGAGTTTGTATAATAGCGGAGCTCTATCTGAGGAATCATCCATCTACATGAGCCCCATAATTAGCTGGTAAGACAGTGGTCCAGTTGTGCGCTTCCACTTATTATTCTGCTGACTACCATGTGGGAGTGGAGAAATGGATAAACAAAGACACACACACACACACATACAAAAAAACCCCTCCTCTGAAGTGTATTAATAATCTGCTGTCGATTCCGGCGGCATTGTAAAAGGCATGGCTGAGCAGTCTGGAAATCACTCCACTGACACCCCTCCCCACCCCAGCCCAGAAAATGAGGAAGAGCTATCTGCGGCATAAGTCACATCCTGGTCTGAGTTTGCTGACAGGTGTACGCTCTCAAGGGAGCGCTAATCCTCATGCTTCTTCATCTGTGTGTGTCCGTCTCTGGCGTTACACTGCAGCAGAACCCCAAGACAAAGCAGAGGCACATTTAGCTGAAACTCAATGACATGCAGATGTAGATCTGTGTGAATTTGTATGCAAAGCACCGATCTGATTCCTATCATACAGGGACCGAATGTCATATCCATCATTTTCATGTGAGGCAGAAGATATGAAAAGCACACTTGCAAGGATACGGACGAAATAATTTCCATTCTGTCGTGCGTTGCCAATATGTGGTTAGTTATGCTTATTCAAGATATGTAAATGTTTGCCTAAGAAAAAGGGGGGATATAACAGCAGGGCGCGCTGAGGACGCTCCACTCCCATGCCAGCACGCAGGGATCCGCTCCTGGTTTTGCTGCTCCGCTCCATCGCAGCCTATACCTTCCTCTCCCCGAGTCTCCACACTCCAGCATTGCTGTGCAAGCAGATGTTCCTCCTCCCGATGCCAATTCCTTACAATTTTCGCATTTGGAGAAGGTGTTCGTTCGCGGGGAAGGCTGCAAGAAAAGTGACAAGAAACAACAAGAAGCCGGCACCCTCCTCGGCTCAGAGAAAGGGAGAGAGAGAGAGAGAGTTGTGAGCGGATTGCTTTTTTAAATTTTTCCCTTTTTTTTATTTTGGAGAGATACTAGGCACAGTGAACCCGCGCGGCGGCGAGGAGGCGAGGAAGCAGTTTTTTTTTTATTTACCACACCTGTGATGCGTTGTTGTGAGCGACGGAGACGCACGACCGGGATGCTGATGGCCACGGTACGGCGGGAGGATACGTGCTAAGGAGAAAGGACTTTTTGGGCGTTGTGTGAAGATTATAGAAAAAAAAGGCGTTAAGTGCTACAGAGGACACTCTCCTGGACCTTCAGAAAGAAAAAAAAAGCCCAGCGTGCCAGGCGTCTGGTCTCCTCTCCCTGCCCGTTTTCAAACTTGGGTGATAAAAAAAGAAAACACCAAAACCACGCGAAGATGCCCTTACTTGTGGGCCCCTTTGTCCGCTGCAGGTTCGGCTCTGCGCACCTCGTGCTCTGGCTCGCGTTCACCGGCTTCACCTGCACGGGTGAGTTTCAGTTTCAGCATGATCATTCACCGTCTTCGGGGCCAATTAAAGCTGTTTTTGGTGTTTGTGTCGGTGGAAGAGGCGCAGTTAAGTGCGCACAAACCAAGGTTACACTACGAGTCTGCCGCTCCAGACGCGTCCACCAAGGTTAAAACTTGAGCCACATGTCTACTATCATTGTTGCTGGTGTTGTGTGATTTAAAGCCACGCTGTGCGGGTCTTGCGGCGTGTGTGTGTTTTTTCTGCCCTTCGTCGTGGCTGTCAGGGAAGTTGAGGCTACACCTGCACTTTAAGAGGTGTTTTTTTTACTCCGTGGACAATAAAAACGCTCCCTTTCCACGCTGTCACATAAACAACCTTCACTGCGTCTTTGCGAGTCCATTTCCGATATAAGGAGAGCATCACCCCCGCTAATCATTTTGTTATTAAATCTTTGAGCCGCGTACGTGTCTGCGGAGCGGAGCGGACACGCCGTATATTCACAGGCTGACTGTGTTCATCCATCTGAGCGCGGGGGATCGTTGAGCTCCACGTTTCTGCCCGACCGGGACTCGTTCCTGCTGCATTTGCAGTATGGTGACAGCTTTACGGAGTTGGTAGACGACCTACTCGCGCTGATGAGTTACATTTTATGATGCAGCCTCTCGGCCAGACGCTCCCGATTGCATGCAAATGTGCCCTGATGTGCAAAACAATCGGCCCGGCATGTGGGGCTGAGCTGAACTACTCCTGACCGGGGGACAAGTTTTCCCCAGGAGCTACAAATGAGCCTTTTGTAAGATGGCCCTGTGATGCAGCTTCACATTTTCTTCCTGCTCAGTCAGATTTTTCATTAAAAAAACATCAAATATCATTATAATGCATTTAACAACAATAGGTGCATGAATGACATTTTGATTTTATGACCATGCAGCATAACAGAGTGATGGCCGATGACCCTTAGAATTAAAGGTTACTGTGGTGCACAGTCAGGCCAGTCAAATCAGACTTGGATCAATGCAATCAATTGCCCTATTGCCCATAATGCACCATTCCACAACTCAGCCTTTTGACTATTTCGAACACTTAACACTTAACTCATTCTCCCAGATGCCAAACATCACCCTTACAATGCAGCGCAGCCGAAAGCTGCTGGTTTCTATCCAAAACATGAGCATTTCACACATCATTTGCCTTGTGCTTGTTTCCTAACTGTTAACCTCTCTTTGGACAGAAGGCAAACATGTTAAAGTTGGTGTAAATTGTGTCTACTGCTCCAGGACACTGAGATGATGAATTAAGAGGGCTTTTCTCTTGCATTAATTAGTGTATAATTATGAATATATTAGGATTAAATAAACAGTCATGCTCCAGGGACGTCATATATCAAGCTAAGTAGCAGTGTGGTGGTATTTACAAGTCGTTTTATGATGCATGTTGTATTTTGATTGGGTCGCTGGTGTGTATGGGTGGTGTGGTGCTGTTGCCTCCCAGCGAGAAGTTACTCAGCGCCTCAGTACCGAGTGCCGTTTGCGTGTTTTTGCCGTCACGATGTCAATTTTAATACTCGAAATTCCTGAAGGTGTGATTCTGTTAGTTTCTTTGTTCGCCCTGTGATAGACAGAAGCCCTGTCCGGGGTGTTTCCCTGCCTGTCACTCAATGCATGCTGGGATAGGCTCCCAGCCCTGCTGTGACCCTGAATAGCAATGAGCCAGCTCATAAAATAGATGAATACAGGAGTTACAGGTAAAATCTGATTTATTCTTTTCTTCCTCGTGCATCACACTTCTAGGCACTTTGAGCCTGCCACTCTCTATCATATATTAGGTCAGTACAAGCATCCTCATAAGCTCCCATCACAGCTTACAGGCTACTTTTATAGGACAGAGTGAGTTCCAGAAAACGGATCGGAAAGGTAATTTGGAGCCAATTCTTTCTACATCAGGACTGGGACAGTCTCAGCTGAGATCAGTCGAGCTACCCTCTGAAGAGAGGCAAGGCGCTGACTCTGCATTCGTCCGTATCAAAAGCCGACTTGTCTTTTTTGCAGGGAAACATAACTCAGTCAGTAATAAAGGTAGGCCTGTCAATCTAGATTTGAGCAAGCCGAGCACTTTCCCTTTCACTGTGCTGTGAGTGATCTGACGGGCCGGACAGAGGGGGTAGTGCGCTTTCAGCCCCAGGAACAAAGAAGTGTACTGCTTTGCCTGTGTGTGTGTGTATATGTGTGTGTGCACCACTTGATGTTTTCAGTATGCGAAGTGCACGCATAAGTGTGCGGTTGTGTGTGTGTGTGAGTGAGAGAGAGAGAGGGAAAGGGAGAGAGAGGGTGTTTGCACAGGGATTTGCATACATGCATTTCTGCTGCATGTGTTAGGTGTTGTGTCTGCGGATTATTCCGGCTCCTGTTGCTTCTGTTGTTTCCCATTTATTTAAACTTTCCTGTTAGTCCGTCATCCCGTTGTTTGTCCCTTGTTACTTCCTCAAGAAAGAAAAAGAAAGACCATCAAAACCCCAACTATTCATGCAGAGAGAATAAAAATCTTGGCTATTTCTTTGTTTTTCCCTCTGCCCAATGAGAGCGTTGCCAAGCGATTGTTGTCTGGTTCGCCGAGGGAGCATGGGATTTGGTATCAGGCACCTTCCCTGCTTGTGCGAGCAGTCACCTCAGAGCAATTTCCACGGGGTGTAAACCTTGTGATGATGCAAGGAGATGGCCATTAAGTGACAACAGGCAGAAATCTATTGCATAATACAGTAATTTGCAAGGTCCCATCTAGTATTACAGTAATATGAGGGATTTTGTAGCCAGACTTCTCTCATCACTCTAATGTGAATCATCCCGGAGTTGTCTTTCTCGCAGCCAGTTTTGTCTCTCCTCATTGACTCACTAAAGAATGCGATAAGGAGAGCGAAAGCTGAAATTAACATAATTTATTGGGGGAAATTGCCTTCTGGTCAAAGGAATTTAAAACCACTTCGTTTCTGTCCCATAGCTAATGCATGGGCAAATGATCGCCATGTATTTGCAGGGATATGGTCTTTTACAGAGAAGTGATAATTTACTACCAGGAAGAGTTTTTGTTCCCTCTAGTCATGGGAGATGAATTCAAATGACACAGACAACGGGAAGACTTGTGCACCGGGGGAGGGGAATTTTATACAAAATTATTTATTTTCTCAACTGCTGATAGTCACCCAGTGATTTAGCATGGTGTACAAATGCAGAATATATCATGCAAGGAGGCAATTACACTTTAGAGGAAAAAAAAAGAAGTTGGGAGAAAAATTTAAATAATTTTACTCCTCAGGAGTAGAAATGCTTGTTATGAATTTTATGCTGCTTACAGAATATGAATTGAACATCACGATGAAAAAGAGAGTTGAAATTGCTTATTTTTTGCAGGACGGCGTTGACCAAATGTATTGCTTTTTGAAAAAAAAGATTCACTTTCCATCATGTTAATTTGTCTAACAGAGAGAATACAGGCGAACTGAGCACATCCTCGTCCTGTCCAAGTCTTGCGAAAAAAAGTAATTTCTTCAGTCGGAGTTACTGTGATTAATGGTGGCAGAGATAATAGTTCAGCATAAATGAATAAAAGGTAAACAGTGCATGTCAACACAGGTCAGCTTTAAACAATGGAGGAGCACGCTCCATTTGGTGACAAATGCCCAGGCACCTTATCTTTCAGAAGGCTATGTCCCGGCGCTTATCATTTGCAAATGGCAATCTTGAGGAGGAAAGGAAGGACACAGGCGTTGCCGAGGACACACGGAGGATGGACCTTGCGGAGGGGAGGAGCTGGGTGTTATTTTCTGCAGTCTGTGCAGAGGCCCGGCGAAGGCACTACATCTCTGTCAAACTCTGCCCTTTTGTTTCAATTACCCCATTTCTATGATTCAGGTCTATGTGAGAGCGCTTAGGGGTTGAAGTCGGGCTCTTTCCCTCCTGGTGCAGCGCGCTCACTATCTGTGCTTTTCCATCGAGGTAGCATAAAGCTGACCTTTCACCTGCGATGTGGGACGAGATTACCCTATGTTTCAATGGGAACCCTGGCCATAATTCATTGAAGGCCTCAGTATCTGATGTTGTATCAGCAGTTGAGGAGATTGCCCTCAATCGCTGCTATTGTGCCTCTGTTGCTGCTAACCATCGTGTGCCAAAACTCGGCCTCATATATCCAAAGGCCACCAATGAGAAGTCGGGATGAGCTTGTTGAGTCTTCTCCCGGGGGGCCTAATCGAATGTTCTTTTTCCCTAGGTCATCCCTCTCACTCTCTCTCCCTCTCTCCCTCCCTCTCCCACGCTCTCATGGCGAGAAAGAACACGCGGCGTTGACCTTGAACCTTGCGTGTAGCCATGTTCTCATGCTGGGGAGAAAAAAAATCACCTCAGCAAAGAACACAGGACATGCGAAGGTTGGGGTTGATGTGCCGGAAGTCGCACACAATAGAGGATGCTCTGCTGCCAAGAGGCACTTTGCTGTAGTTTTCTCTTGGCCATGATTTTGCTGCCTATTGTCAACCAGAATACAGATAAAGTGGGCATTTTCTCCAGCCTTAAATGTGGTATTTGTGTGAAAAGGCTGTCTGTTTTTCTTTTGTGGCGCCCTTTTTTTTTTGTATACATGATGTACTGTCTGGCTGCTCACTTTGTACAGTGAGAGTAGTGGTGTGTTAGGAGATGTTTCCAGATCCTTCCTGCTCTCCAAGTGATCAATACTCTTCTCCAAATGGTTAATTGGCCATCAGTCACTGTCAGAGGAAGCGCTTAGAAACCCAGAGGTGTCTTGGTGCAGCTCATAATAAGAGAGTGTCCAGTCCTTGGGGTCCTCTTCTGGCCTTTACTTCAGGCCAGGTGGCGGCTGGGGGAAAGCGGATCTGAATGCAATATGGAGAGCCATAGATTAATAGTTCCTTAGTAAGGCCACCAGGGAGCGATGTGAAAGCCACTTCCACTTCATCATACGGCCGACTCGGTGGAAAGACTGCAGAGCATGCGGCGGGAAAGGAACTTTGATGCCGCGCGAAGGTCATTCGACGTGAGCTGGCAATTGGCAGATCTCATCAGTTTAATGTCACCGTGTAAAAGACTCGCTTTTTTTGTTCATTAAACACACAGTTCAACATTTTTTCGCGAGGAGGATTGATCTCATTTGAATTTTTCACGAGCCTATTTTCCAGCCGCTTGCCATCAAAAGTTACAAGATAATGACACTTTTGTGTGCTACTTCAACCTTGAAGAGGAAACACACCTCCACCACGACGTATGGCTCATTGTTATGCTTAGCCCTATTTAGCATGGCATGTTAAAGACATAATTAGAAATCACCTAAGGCTACCCAGACAGCCCTGCCGGCGCTTGATTGGCAAGGGTATCTGAGAGAGGCCTGGCTCAGCCTGAGCCAGAATTTGTCATCTTGAAGTGATTTTGTTGACAAGACAGGAGGCACAGTGACCTTTCCTAATTATGTGTATGTGTCCGGGCGCTGACGCCTTAGGCAAGCAATTCAACTGAGTCAACAGAGCGGTGACTCTCAGAGCACATTCGAGCCCAGACGGCGTGTTGTGTGATGTAAGGTTAGAATATGCTGGGTTTAGCAGCGAGCTTGTTAATAATTCAGTATTGATACAACACTACTAATGTCATTTGCGTCACCTTTGGCTTTCTAGATATATAAGGAAACCGTGAGAGCGAAAGATCGGATCACACGCCTTCGTTCTGTCGCCGCCTTCTCCCACTCGTACCTGAAATCGTCACCGAGACTGTTGTTGCCACGCGAGTTGATTCCCGCAAAACATGAAGCATTTATCATCCACCCTAAATGTGTAGCAGCGAGAGAACAGCCTCTCTGATCTATGTAGGTCCCCGTGTTATTGTTTTTCCCAAACAAACCATTTCCCGATGTGAAATGAGGTCTGAACATTACTGATTCAAAGCTTAAAGCTAAGCAGCAGATTTTCTTGGCAAGGCCATCAAGAACACTAGGCTCACAGAAAACACATTCAAGTCCTTACTCCAATAGAATTAATCATGACAACACAGCTACCATTGAGGCTAGACACTCCCTTCTTTTTTCTTTTTTTTATAGCACAACTTGCACTTGATTATGGCCTCTATGGATTTAAATGTGCCGACAGTGCATTCATGTTGAATCAAAGTGTGTTTTCATACCTGCAGTTTCTCGTGACCAGTGCTTGAATATCAAACGATGGGTGCAGAGCAGAGCTGCTCTGGCATTGTTTTTGTTAATTACCCACTGATTTACTATGCTGTGTTCGGGCAGAATTAATATTGAAGGTTTAGTGATATGAGAGAAATGGACTCTTACAATTGGAAGTAATTAGTTGTAGGAGGAGTGACTCTGATTTCAGTCTCAAAATGTCGAAGGGCATTTTGGTCTATTAGTCTATTTAGGCATGTCTGCAAAAATAAGTTTTATTCTATTCATAAAAGCAGACATCAATTATTGCAATGTAACCGCAGCATGTTGCAGTCATTTAGATACTGGTGAAGCACTGCCTAACAGCGATTGCGCTGCCAATCAGAAGCCATTTTTTTGAAAATCTCACATACACAAACCTCAGACAAAAAGTTCTCCCCGTCCTTATGTTTTTCAGTGCGCTATATTTGTCCAAGTATTGGACTACTGTAAGCACTATTTACTGTGTCATTAGATACCCATATTGGGTTTGTTCAGTTAAACGTTGGCAGGGAACTAGATCCAATATGTGCCATTCTCTTGGAGAGAACATCTTGCCATAATCCACTTTAAAAACTGACAGTGGTGAATGTTTAA
>JBCAUF010000790.1:9747783-9757843 GCA_038406115.1 Haemulon aurolineatum | reverse complement strand
CCTGTGGGTTGGTTCAGAGAATCCACTCGGGTAAACAGGACAGCTCTTTACAGTGCGTTTGTTTATGTGCAGTAAGTAAAATGTTGACCCAAGGTCCACTTTGTAGCTTTTTCCACAGCTTCCACCTCCATCTCATATTCTCCATCAGCAGATGGAGTTTACTCAGTTGTCATTAGGTCAGTATTGAATTTCTGTCACATTATAACAGTTGGTCTTATTTGGGCGGATGGTTGTAACCTTGTCTTTATGTCTCTCAAGGGTGGTATTTGGCTCTGGATATGAATATTTAATATTTTTTCTGTGTGTAAATTCCAACATGCAAGCTTGTAGCTGTCAGCACGCAGGCGGCTCCTGTACTGATAACAGATACAAAGCATTGCTCATTAGGAGAAGACACTCGCATATTCAGGCAAAGTTTTGTGTCTCATTTATTTTTAATTAAACGGCTCCAGCCATGTACACAGCGTGTTGATATACCTTTCATTAGTGCACAACAGGTCTCGGGGTTAAGTCTGCTGGGTGCACTCAATTGACGGATATAAACTGACATCAGCACGAAATTCGGTGTGGGTGGATAGAAGATATATTGCAGTTCTTGTTAGTGCTCAAGCCTCCTCCGTCAAAAAGACAGTATGATGTCACACTGCAGTACTTCCACTCTGGCCTAGCAGATGCTACTTTAGCTTAATTGGACACTGAATCATGTATATTTGCCGGTATCCTGTTTATGGACCTGAAAGTGCTTTTACAGATTATTGATTGTAATTTTGCTGTTGCATCTTTTGGGAGCTGGCACCGCTCAAGTCATTGAGTAAAAACAACAAAGCTCAGTTCAGTTTGGTCATTTAATTAATTTGCCTAGCACGCAGTTGGGGGGCGGGCAGACATCTGGTGACCAATAAACAAGAATATAAGGAGTTATTTGTTCGATGCGGCTGTCATTTAATAAATGTGAGTTGGTGTCCAATTTCAAGCTGTGATTGAATGCATCCCGGCCTCTGACCGCGCTCGACTCACACGATATTGTTAACAGCTCCTCTAATGACTTCATCCATCCTTTATTTCTGAGTCACCGTGGCAAATTTTCGCTCTCAATTCAGAACATCCCATCACTCATAAGCCGAAGACACTATGGAGGATTATTCATCTCAATTATTCCAGTTTTGACAATCTAATTGGAGCTGAAAAGCCAATTGGGATGTGCCAGGTATGACTCAGTGAAAAAGAAAAAGTTAGCTCCACGTGCCTCGAACAAGTGCTGCGAGGGCGAGGGGATCACAGATTCATCCCAAAGCTCGTCGCAAATGTCGCTAAATGTCTGTCTTCACTTGATCTGATGGCGTTGCTTTTAATCACGAATACTGAGCAACACTGTAAGTCACTCTGGATGAGAGCGTCTGCCAAATGATGTAAGTGTAATTGTGGTGACAATAGCCAATGGAGTTTAGTGGGCTATTTTTCCTCTATAGCTGTTTTGATTGCTGTCAAGACATGAAATCCGTGCTCGTGATGTTAGTGACATGTCAAGAGTCAGCACGGGTACAGTAGTTTTCCATTTTCTCGCACGCAACTAGTATATTAGACCCTGTCCTTGCTCATAAAAATCTAATGCGAGGACATCCATAACTGACAGGCAGATTTGAGTTTGGATTTCAGAGTTTCAGTTTCAAAGGTCTTCTATTGTGTCTGCAGCTGTGCTGTCAGGAAAATATCAGCCTTGTTCTCTAAAGTCAAACCACAAGCTAGTCATACCAAAGTCCGTCTCTTTCACTGGCGTATCTCCACCAGACAGGCTGACTCCTACACAATCTTGTCAGACCACAAGAAATGGCAGATGTTGACTTTTGTGAGGCTCATTATCAGCCAGTAGAATGAATGCGTTTGCTTCTGCTGCTTCAGTCTTCTTCTCTGTGCAATTATCATGAATGTATATGTTTATTTTTTTGGGTCCCTGCTTGGCTCCGCCGAGAGTTTCGGTGGCGTGCTCTTCTGGTCCGGTGTGCATGGCACCAGGGGGCTCCACTGGGCAAGACTGATGCAGCTGGCATGGGGAAGGAGGGAGGGACGACCGGGTCCCCTTAATCTCTACCAGACATGACAACTTTATAAAGGCACATTAATCCACAATGAACAGGCGCTCTCCGGAGGGCTTGGGGGCGTTTTTTTCTCTTTTTTTTTTTTGAGTGCGAAGCAATGTCCGGCTTATATCGGGGGCTGCACCCTCCTGAGGTTCTGAGGAAGGTGATCCCTCTTCTTCTTTCTATATTAGTGTCTAATGAGGAACCAAACGAGGGAAACTAATAAATAACAAGCCGAGAGGAAATGGTAAAAGAGAGAGGGGAGAAAGGGAGTGGGTTTTATTTTCCTTTCCACTTTATTTAGCTTGATCCGAACAGGTCACCGTAGGATTCCCCCCCACACACACACACCTCCACCCCCACCCCCTCCACGTGTAAGTGTTGCTAGGCCTCGCTTTAATTTTCCTCCAGGGCCTCACTGCCATTTACCTTTTTATGTTTCTCATATCAACACATAAACATAAACAGAACACCTACTCCTACCTGCAATTAACCAACATTACTGTACATCAGCATGATTGTTACATAAACTGTGCTCCATGTCTCTTACTGTTTACATTTACATTTAAATCACTCTTACAGTTTTGTGCTTTAATGTCCCGAATGTACGGTTAACCCACGTCTGCATTCCTCTCGTACAGTGAATGTGCACACTTGCGTGTACAAAGTCACCTCATGCTTGTGAGAAAAAGGACATGACCATGTGTTAGACGCCGTCTGTGACCGAGTAACCTTCCCCATTGTTGAGGTTTAAGTCTCAAGTGTTTATGAATCATCTATTTTCCTATCTCTCACAAGTTCCCGGAGCCAGACTCCAGACCACGTCCCTGAATCACCCCCGTAATGTGTGATGGAAGTGCCACTCTGAGACTTGCGAGATTGGACAGTCCATACTTAGCTATTTAAAATCATATTTGTGGTTTTGAAATTACCCGACTGAAAACTTGGACAGATTGGTTTCAGGCTGAATCATCACAAAGCCAAATGCAATTTGGCTTATTTTCTAATTTCTTGGTCTGCAACATACACCGCATATGGCTTTGCTCTGCCACTTTCACTCAAGTAATGATTAAATAATAACTTTACAGGCTGACTCAGATTGTTGTTCAAAATGTCATTGTTAAACTTCCTTTTCCTCAGATGTTTTTTTTTTTTTTAATCATTTTCCTGCAGAGATATTACGCTGTGAAATCCTAAGCTTTTACACTCAAGTAACCATTTTAAGATCATTTGCTTCACAAAAAAACAAAAACTTTTATCCTGATGCACTGCAGAAGTCGTCATGTCCCTGTCCAGATTTTAAAGAAAGGATTTGTCCCACTTGTGTTCTAAGGATCAAGATAAAACTGTGAAACAAACCAGTCCCATGTATTGTAAAAAAAAAGGACTTCCTTACTTGGATAACATTTCTAAGATATCACAAAGGCGCTTTTCTCTTCCTGCCTCTGCAGCCTTCAGCTCTCCTTTTGTCAAGCTTGTCTCACCCTTCAGATTCCTTTCTATTAATCAACGACATACCTTTGCTCTCCTGGATCATTAGAGGAGGCTGAGGAGCTGACGGCAGATCATTTGGAAATATGATTTTTGTCTCCTCCTCCATGTCAGCTGGATCCCTGTAAAACTACAACTCAGACTTCAAACAGTCAGTAAATCACATTCCCAGCGTTTAGCTAAGTAGCGCACTTTGGTTTTGAGATTCGCACGTCGACTTTTTTTCCACCCCTCGAACATAAACTCGTGCATTATCTGTGCCCATCCTCTGTAACAGGCTGCCATTTTGTGTTAAGCCCGCACTGATGCATAGAGCCTCCACAGCCTGGCGGAAATTGCCAGCGCCTAAAGCAAACAGCAGGGCCCGAGGTCCCACAAGTGTGAAGCAGCCAAGTAAGCCCATTAACTGCCTATAGAGCGGTTTGCGGTGTTGTCTCCACACGACGTTATCCTGCAAATGAACCACAGGCTGATTTACTGTTTGTTTTGGCTATGTTGAATAACCACAGGAGAGTCCAGACAACAGTTCGGCATGTGCTGATAGAGGACGTGAAGCGATTTTAACATTATGATGATGGAAGTAGTTGGGGAGGGAAAAAGTCCTCTGCAGTTGCACTTAATTTATGCTGTAAAAATGTGTTGTATATTGTACAGTAATGCTGGTAAATCACAGCATAAGCATTTCACTTGGAAGATGTAATTTGACAAGTCTGCAGCATTTCATTTCGGGGCACTGAGGCATGATACTTTTTTACTCTGAATTCTTCTATCCGCTCTCAACATATGATGCCCGACTGTACAAATTATTTGAATCACCAGAAGGTGTTTGATTTATGCTGAGTCTAAGTTATCAGCTCCAAACAGGCCATGTAGCTTCTCTCTTATCATCCTGCCCAGCCGCATGCACAGTTTCTGCATGTTTTTGAGCTCAGCCCTAAATGTGATGACAATTGTCATGAACCGAACACAAAGACAAAAAAAAACTGCCACTTGCAGCAAAACGATAGAGCCCCCTCCCCCTTTCGCGCCTAATTTTTTGTGTCGGATTCTCCTGCAGTATGTTTGACAAGAAGGGCTGGCAGCTTTACGCGGCGGCACGACTCAGGCTGTCGTTGGCGCTGCCCACCCCCCTCGACCCCTGTCACACAATTAGCTTGCTGCTTTTCACATAGCAAGAACAAAGGTGAACTTGGGAAGCCGAGGCTGCGCTCAGGCAGAGTGGAGGGGTGTGTGTGACACTCGGATGACTCTGGGGCACTTTCTTGACCAGAGGAGTCGTTGGCTGTCACTAAACATCACTGTCTCCCTCCCCACTAATGGCATCTCCAGATTGTGCTATGAGGAACAAAGGCTGGTTGTATGAGATAGTGAGGAAAAAATAGAGCGACCCCATTTGGGCTGCAGGCTGTGGTTTGTGACAGCGGCTGCAGACCTATAGAAGTGTCATGGCAGATATGAACCAAGGAACAATTATAGGGTGATGTGCTTGAAGCTAGGCCAGCGGTTCCTTCAACAATAAGGAGGGAAAAAAAGTGTCGAATGAATAGCGCAGCAAACACACGCTCGCACACACAGATGACGTCCGTTCACGGGCACGTGACTGCGTTTTGCAGTGCGTCAACATTAAGCTACGGCAAGAGGCTAAATGAAACGTCGGTGTGTTGTGTGTACCCTTTTCTGTATTTTATTTACAAGGTTAGATTTGAAAGGTGAACGTGTTAACCAAATGAAATTGTATGCAGTGTAAGAACCAAATGAAATGTTATGATGAGTAATTTGTAATTTTCCTTTGGCTATGGAAATAATTAAATCAATTGACTGAGCTGAATATTTTTCCTGATAACGGCTTGCTTCTGAATTAATTTTTATTATACGCAAATTTGCATTATCCTGCCAGTAATCTATCTAAAACTGCAATTTTTTATACTTCTGCCAACAGTTAAATACGAGTTAAACAGCAGGAGTGTGTCGACTTGATCTTCACTCAATCTTCGCTGCCGTCACAGAGTCACTGGGAGGCAAACTAAATGTGTTTAACAACAGATAGCGTATACTTCTGGTGTGGGCACAGAACACTTTAAGACAGTGATTAAGTATGGCGGCATTAAGCACACTTTCAAACTACAGTTGCTAATTATGAATCCATAAACTCAAATGTAATCAAAAACAGATTTTTCTTATCTCTGAGGTCCCCTGTCTTTTTGCTAGCAGTCCTGAAACCAAGAATTGTCATTGGTGGACTGATCCAAAGCTAATTGGATTAAAAGACAAGCTCATTTGCCAAAATAGTTTCATTACTGTTCACTCTCATTATTAGAAACGGCGCACAGCTCCAAGCTAGCGGCAGGAAAGTGATTGACAGTAAAGCAGCGATTCAGCTGTCAGTCTCTGCGGGAAGTTGTGCTTCCTTTGGTAAAGAATTGCTGTTTTTGTCCAAGGTTGACTCGTAAAACTAAAGGTGCTCTCTAGTGTAGTTTCTCCTTGATAAATGCTATTTCTCTGTTCCTTTTCTATTTTGAGTGATCATGTTATTTCCCCACAATGTTAATTTGAGTCTTTGGGAATATTGTGTGCTAAGTCAGAGCGTTGAGTGTGCCATGTTTCTGCAAAGCATTGCAGGAGTGCAACGCTTGGCATCAGCGTTGTCACACTAAATCTCTGTCTCCATGACACTCGGAGTCAAAACACGAGCCTGGAAAAGCAAACCCTCCCAGTGTCAAGAAATGGTTCTCTTTTCCTGGTGGGAGCTACTAATGATTCTGACAGAATTAAAATTTATTTAATTATATCTTGTCAAAAAAAGCACTGCAGATGTTTAGTACCACAAGATTTGACCTGTTTTTTTACTGTTGCTTCAAAGGCAGAGTAGTATTAGCCCTTCACCCTCCCTATTTCCTAGGTCACAGCATGTATGCTGGTCCATGTGTCTAAGTTTCCCCTCGGAGGCTGCAGAGTCCCACAGGTTTAGCTGTAATACCCTGGTTAATTCCCCCGCATGTCGGGTTATTGCCGTCAAAGCTCCTGTGTCACTTTATCCTCAATTCTGGCTTATTCTTTCATTTTTATTAATGACTTCATAGCTCTGTGTTACCATGAATGCCCCACCCATCAACACACGCACACACACACACACACAGATGCATACTAGGGCTGCAACCATAACAATTATATTTGATTTTCATTATCAATCAGTCGTTTGTTCTGCAAAATGCCAAAAAAATAGTGAAAATGTCCATCCAAAGTGATGTCTGTCTTTTTTTGTTTGGCCAGAAACCAAAGATATTCAGTTTGATGTGATATAAAATAGAGGACGACATTTTTTTGACATTTCAGCATGAAAAATGACTCTAACTGACTGTTGTTGCAGAGCTAATAGACACACAAACAAAAACGCACATGAGCGCTGTGTTTTTCATCAATCTCTAACAAGCGCACAACATAGTATATTTCTCTATGTGCTCATTATTATTTTTAGCACTTATCTGTGTCCAGTTATTGTTCCTCTGAGCAAAGATGCAGAACGCCTCAACCAAGACCAGATAAGTTTTGATTCCTCCCTGTGTTTGTCGGTTCAAAGTTGTGTTCATGATATGTTTATAGAAACAGAATTGTTCACACAGTCTCCACCCACACATTTTGTTATTCACCATGAACAGTTGGTAGCGCAGCGGTAGAAATTGAGGCTTCTGAGTTTAAAATTTTCACCCCAGTTGGCAGAGTTTGTCGTAGAATTTGTGGGTTTAAATAGCAACTGTTGCTCAGTTAAACGTCTCATTCAGCCATGCGGGAACTGAAATCCCACTTTTTAACCAAAGTGATTTATCCTAAAGACATTTCATGATGTGCCAAATTTTGCTTCAATAATGTAAGGAACTGTTTGGTAGTCTTCCATCTTTTTTATCCATGACAGGTGGAACAAAAATAATTAAAGTGCTGTTTCTAACAGTACATTGGTTATTTACACGACCGCCCCTCCATATAAACGCCACCCCATGATAACAGAAGGGAGCAGGCATCACTGATATGACTTCATTAAATAAACCCTTGACCCCTGAGATGCTCGGTTGATCTATTTCCTCCGAGTCCCTTTACTTCACCAGAGAATGAGATCCCACGCAGAGATTGTAACGGCACTATCACCCTATCTTTAATTTAGAAATGCAGGAGGACTGCACGTGGTTAAGATGGTTATCCGCTCTCACTGTCTGTCTTGTCACTTCATGCATGTTCGCTCTGCAAAAGCCTCCCTCGGGATCACATAACTGGCTGTGTTGGAGTACTTTTTAAATTTTTATTTTTTTTTCGTCTGTCCATTCCCCAATGACCACTGACGGCGGTGGTGATGTCAGAGCGAGTTTCTAAAGATTTCCTTCTTGACGCTTCGGAGGCCTCTGGGACCAGCCATCGGAGGGCTAACTAACCGAGAGAGCGGTTTCAGGATTGCAACAAGAATTCAGTGTTTTGAAATGAGTTTTTTATTTTTGTGTATATCCCTCAGAGAGCTGCATGTTTGCATTGCAGCAAAGCGGTGAACACACAAGGGCAGCCAGGAGCAGCTCCCCCTCTAGCTGCGTCTTGATCAAGGACACTTCTGCAGGGGTGTTGGTAGATCAAAGCAGGGATGGGCTCTCTAACCACGAGGCCACCCCTGCCTCCAGAGTTATGTAGGTGGATTAAGGGGGGGGAGAGGTGCTGAATGTTAACAGACTGCAACGCCGTCAGTCAAAGCAAAAAGGCATTTCAAGACTTATTTGGCGTCCCCTGGAGATCCTTTTTTCCTGGGATAGCACACACTGTTCCCATTGTCTTATCGAGCCTTTAAACTGACTGCACTTTTTTCGTAACTTGAGTCAGTACGATGCTACACCATAAGCTTGATTGGCCAATTTACTCATTGAATGGAATAATTCATTAGCCTTTTCTCAAAGCTTGTCTTGAGAAAAACTGGCTCTGCAGAAGGCTCTGTCTGTAGCTGAAGCTGATACAAGGTCTGCCTGTCATGATGGAGCACTGACGATGATGTCTCCAGGGGTTTCATCTTTGCTCTTTACATTTGCCTTCCAAACAATTGAAAGGCAGAGAAAACAGTGCAATTTGTCTAAAAGGAAGAGACTCCGATCGATAGGATTTTCATTACAGTTATGTTTTCATACTGCAGCAGAGGCAGGGTGCAGAGCTCTGATGAATGATACATTAATGTTCCCATCCCCTCTCCCTCTCCCGTGTCAGTCCTCGGCTCCTGAGTCCTGTCACTGCGATGATGCGGGAGCGCCGGGATGAGTCTGTGCGCCGGGACCTGATTCTCCTCAATGCCACGTCCCCAGTCAACAGCTGTCAGTTTTGTCATTGTAGATTTCAGGCGGTGTCGTGGTTTCGCCGTGGAGGGGGGAAGTGTGTGTGTAAGGGGGGGGTACCAGAAGGCATGATCTCTCGGAGAGCTGCACTTTATTGAATTATCCCTCACTCTGTAGTCCCACTTGGAGAGGTGGAGTTAAGCAGCTTACCTGTGGCCCTGAAAAAAACGTGACTGCAGTGTTCATTGTCCAGCAAGGAATCAAATTGTCCTTCGAACTATAAAATTATTCATACTCATTATTCACATCAGCTACAGATACTATATGGCCAGAGGAGTGTCACAACCTTGACCACAGATGTTTGTACACTCTTTGATACTCAGTTTTTTTTTTTTTAGTTCTAGTTCAGAAGTCACAATGCTACAGTGTGCTATAGACCTTTGGCCCCCAACCTTTATGTCTTTGTAAACCATTGTCTTCTTGTAATTGCTTGTCAATGGTTTTATGTAGATGGATTATGAAACCAATTTTTGCTGTTATTTTAATGATTCTTAAAAGCAAGAAGAGATTAAGGTTGTCAGACGTATCGGTATTCGATACCATGAATTTAAAACGATACATTATTCACTTTTACTTGAATCGAAAGTACTGAAACTATTTAAAAATATATATACAATCAGATATTCACCCCAAGAATGCACAGATATTAACATTATTCATGTTATGTGTTAATGTTAATGTGATGGTACGTGTTCCATAACTTTTTCTTTTCCAGTACTTAATTGTTGTTGTTAATTTAAAAAAAAAAGACAGAAGTATCCTATTTTGTGTGCTTTTTGGTGTGGTCTATGGTATCAAGTAATGATTTAAATGCTACTATTGTATTCAGGTTTTAAATTCTGGTATTGTGACAATCTCAGAAGAGATGAATCGTCCTGTAATTCACAAACAAAAATGTCCAAAAACATGAGTCATTTTTGTGTAGCATGATGTTTTATTTTTCTTTCATCTCACAACCCTTCAGATTTATGGCAGTCCTTTGTGAGGTCCCGACCCCACAAGGGGGACCTTAATCAATAGTGCACTTCCAGCTACGTAGTTTGGGGAGGCCTTTTTCTGGTTTGTGACAAACCCTGCACAGAGCGAGGACCAAAATAAGAAATGTTTTGTTGGTGAAGAGCTTTACTTTCCTACACA
>JBCAUF010000790.1:9710204-9725181 GCA_038406115.1 Haemulon aurolineatum | reverse complement strand
TATGTGTGGGTGAATATGGAAAACAAGAATTTAGATATAAAAAGTAATGCAAGACTAAAGGTGTCTCAAGGATTGAATTTAAGGCAACTGGACTTCATCAGTTCGTGTTGATCTTCATCTGACCAGCCTCGTCAGATGAGCACGAATTGATAAAGCTTCTTCTTCAAAGACATATAACCAAGTCCAGTTGCGTTCGACCCGCATGAACGAAGAATATTCACAGGCAAGACTAAAGGTGAGATCCCTCAACACAAATCTCATGAAAAAAAGACAACAAATTGGGGCTTTGTGCTTCACAGACCTGGGAGCAGCTGGAGCAACTGTTTTTGTTCAACCTGAATAACTGGACTAAAGTAAAGAAACTGATGTATGAGAAAAAATATTGATCTTTCCCCTTGACACTTATTTGCAACTGTCTGCCTAATCCAAAGAAGAAGAAACATCTATGTTTCCCGTCACGTCGTTCTCACTATCACAATACTTTCAGTCTGTAGTATTTCTCCATACAGTACATAGTATGCCATTCACATGCCATTGGTTTCATACGAAGGTTTCAGACATATTTAAAAATCTCTGTTGGTTGCTGCTCTAGAGTATTTAAAACAGTTGGTAAGGAAAACAGTAGTAGCTAAGCAAACATCATCCAGGATGGTGAAAAATGCAAAGTTATCTCCAACAACTCTTCCAGCTAGCTAATTAATTACACAAAGATGTCAGTGCCTAGCTTAAAAGTGTACCCTCATCCTAATTATCAATGTAAAGTCTTGTTTTTTATTCATAGTCTGAGCATTTCATTGCTGGCTTACTTCTCCAGTTGATCTTTGGTGTCAAAATCCTAAAGTGTACCCGTAAAGTTGCATTCGGTTTCTTGTTAGATTTGAGTTGATTACTTTACTCCCAAAGCAAGAACAGTTAGTGAGGGAAAAGTGTTGTCTTTTTGACACAAACACTTGAGGCAAAAGTGATTCAACCTTGTCTTGCAGCTGTACTTGTCGTACGCGACGCGACCATCATCATGAATAATCAAGGGAATTTTTACATGGGGTTTGGTAATCCCCTCAAATGAGAAATTAAATATTCCATTTTCTTTGAGAGAATCTCCTGCATATATTTGTTGTGCACAAAGTAAATTGGTGTGCATATCAGCTCCCAGCTGTGTTGTTGTCCATGTCTGTTGAGAGAAATCACAGCAGGGGACCCCATCAACATCATGGTACTAATTTGATTTATGGCATGGGTGTATGCAAATGTACTGTTTTGAAGGGTCTGTGTTTCTCAACAAAAAGACAAAAATGCTAAAAGAATAAATTTACTTTGCATTTTGAAAACAACTCAGCATGATTAAGCAGTTTTTGTGCTATTAGTAATGCACTACATAAGCACTGTATTCGCTTTAACATCATCAGACAGCATCCAAGTACAGTTTTATTGTCCAAATGCTGCAGACGGTAGGTAGGACCGCTGTAGCCTGCAGTAATGACGTCTGTAGGGAAGAAGGTTAGTATGCAGAACATGTGAAGACTGATTGCATTCTTATGCAGTGAAGCACGTTATCCAACCTTTGCCTTCCCCTCAGAAACTATTCATATCCCTGTTTTGATTGTTAAATTCATGTCAGGGTCTTCCCTTTTTTTCACAAAACTGAGGCCATTTACTCTTGATAAGCTTCAATTCTTCCCACAGCTAAAGCCACACCGAAAGCTGCAACGCCTCAAGGCAACGCTACCCTCAGACGCTTGTGGGCGTATACATTGTTTTGTCAATCTAAATACAGACACTGTACACACTCCTGCTTGTGTACTGCTGCTGTTGCCTAACACTTGGAGTTTAAACTTCGATTTTCTCACAGTCGTTTTATCTTCAGAGATATTACTGCTCACCATGTTTAGGCTGACCAAATATTCCACAAAAGTTTGAGGGCTGGTGCACGAGCTGCATTTGAGCAAGGATTTCTTCCAGCAGTTAAGTAATCAATAATATGTCAACTAAAGTGCATTCGAGCAGTTTAATAATGGTGGGGGGGTTTTTTGCATAAAATTGTTATTTTTCAGTGGTCTTCTCCTCAAAAGTCAGATCAAAGTTCTGGGTCTTGTGTTTTTAATGATACATGGTTTTAATGTAGAGTCAGAGTGGAGCAGAGGAGCGAGTCTTTTGAACTTTTAAACAACTAATTATCTTTTTCTCTGACTCCACACAGTCATTGTTCTTAATAAGCTATACTGTGTCGAGGAGCGTTGCTGCCTCTCATGTTGTTGCTACAACAAACATCAAAATCATTTGTTGCCTCGCCATGGATCATTAGCGAGTGAGATGTAAAGCACAAACATAAAGTAGGTGCAATTGAATTAGTCAGGAGCGCATGTCTCGCGCAGACTGACCTTTCTTTATAGGTTACCCAAAAGAGGAAAGGAATTACTTTTGTCCTACTTTTACTTTCCGTACAAGAATAATCTCAAGTCTTATTTTAAAGTCTATGAATAGGACGCGCATTGATTAGTTTGAACCTTGAGCTGAATAAACGTGCTAACCTGAATACTATCACTGTTTCACCATATTTTTCAGACTAGTTTGTTATTATCAGCACGTCGGTTGATCTAGCAGGCGTCAAGCTTGATAAGAACATGCCTGTGGAGCTCTGATCTAATATGTTGAAGTGAATTTCAACACAAACGGTTCCTATACCGCGCTGCATTTTTGTCAGCACTTCACAGCTCCTTGCAGCAAATGCAATCGCACGGACAGAATGTCACGTACTGTACCGTGACTACCGCTGCCATGTTTCCTTTTGTTACTCCGCTCACTTGTTTTTCCTCTTTATCAGAACGGTTTGACATTTAAATGATCTGCACAAGACAGAGACGGGGGGGTGTGGTGGTGGTGGTGGGGGATTCATGTGAAGTGCACTGAAGGCGAGTTGTTGCGCGCTTAATTTCGACGCGTCGACTTTGTGGCGGGGGAAGGATTGCAACATGAAAGCGCCATCCCTCTGAGTGATCGCGCCAATACAAAGGTGCTCTCAGTTCTGGGCTGTCGATATCGGTCGTGCTCGGCTGAGAGATAAGTTCCTGCATGATGGAGCTGCGTGCTCTGTGCTCCTCCGCTCGCTGGGCGGTGGGGCTGTTTCAGGACAGAGTCGGTGAGTAATACCGCATGCTGGCTCTCATTGCAGCCGATTACTTATCTATTGATTGAAGCCAGCGTTGTGCAGATGGATGCCTTTGGAGTGTGACAAGTGCTTTAACAACCCCGGAACCTAATGCTCCTTAACGTCACTCTGGGTCCATGTTAAATAATGTCCCATCTCTAAGTCACCAGGATTCACTCATGGTCAATCCCAGCCACGGAAAAAGGAATCCATCTTGATTGGTTGTCTTCAGGCCAAAAGATCTATGGCCGCAATTACATGTAGCCACTCCTCGCTGCAGCTGGTGAGATGTAATAAATAGCATTAAGGACTGTGAAAATCCTTTAAATACACTTTCCCCCCCTTCTCTTCTGCTGCTTGACAGTTAGAAAGAGCAATGAATTCCCAGCGATCGTTGGAAGCAGCCTGTGAGAAGCCGAACGCTGTTTCCACTGCTTATCACTTTCACTTAAGCTGCTCGGGAGATTCAGTCACACATGCAGCGAGATGTGTACACACACCCACACACACCCCATAACACGGTGCCAGCCTTTTTATTGTTCGTACCAGGCGGGGAATAAACCACAGTGCAGCGCAGCACACGGCTCTTTGTCCTGTTGACGGCTTCTTTCACATGAAAATATACCTCGAGACAGCCGAGCGCTTTACTTACTGATGTACTCCAGCGTTTGGACATTTGAACCGAATGGGTTTTTTTTGCTTCCTCCTGTCAGGTTCTGGCACAAGTCCATCACAGCTCCCTAACAAGTAGCCTTAGGCCAGCCAAGTCAATCAGTTGTATAATCTCAAAATGTTAAGGGCTGACACAGCCGGATGAATGTTTCAGATGAGTCACGACTCATCTCAAACGTCAGGCCTAATATGTTTTTCTATTGAGTCGTAAAGCAGCCTGAAATGCGCGGGCAGACCAAACATTTTATTTGTTAGCTCGTTCCATTACTGATCGCCACGCAGTTTGCACCAACTGAGCTTTTTATTGAGTTTATTTTTAAGATATCGGCTGGATTTCAAACACAACCATCAAAAGGCCGGACAGCCCCGCCGCCTGCGGTTTCCGTGTGTTGTCTGAGCAAACAAATCATATGACTTACAGCTCTAATATTTCCCCTTTTTCTCTCCTCTCTGTGCTTTACGTAGCTAGATGAAAACGGACCTGGTGGCAAAGCAGAAGCCAACATCCTAACATTTCACACGAGAAAGTGGCCTAACGGCCCTTATCATCTCGGATGCTTTAGCCTCAAAAAAACATTTCCATACCAAGGGCATCTACGCCCAGAACAAGGAGCTTTTTTCTGCCTTAATCTTTATCTCTCGCTGTCAGCAGCACCACAGCCCAGACACCTTATTCTCAGGACTGCAGCTTCTGTCATCGCTTAATGCGTTTTCCTCACTAATGTTTATAATTTGACATCTACCAAAAAAGTGTTTTGATTAATTGGAGCCCGTGACACGGAGTGATTTTCTTATTTTGAATGCACATGTAACTTCAGACTAGGTATACGTTGTCCTGCAAAAACAAATTTTCTCCCTGACAAACTGTCATTGTGTTTAAATAGTTGTTGAGCACAGTGCGAGTCGTTTTATTTCACAATTAAGATGTCAAATGTGTTGCCGTGCGGGAAAAAAAAAAAAAAAAGGCTTGCGATGTCGGTGCATTTTTACCGAACTGGCTTTGCGCCGTTAGCCCTTTTATTAAATCCTCTAATTCAAGCATTATTAATTTTCAAACAATTCTTACAGGGATTCAAAGAAGTAGGATACTTTTTAATCAAACATCAAAGCAGCTCATTTTCATAGTGCAACCCTTTGGCGTCGAACCCACAATAGGATTTCTGTGTTGGTTCAGGATGTTATTGCTTTCTTGTCTCGTTTTTATTTTTGGCAAGATTACAATTTCTTTCAAACTCTCTCCTCACACAATTTTGCTCACTCGAGGGTGCTTTCCATTTGCACTTTACTAAAGCGCAGGAACAAGCTCCCTCTGAGAGTGACTGGTCTTCACTTAACCACAAGCTCGAAAATAGCTGGACACCGTGGCCTGTCTATAAAAGAATGCAGTGATAACTGAATATCATGCTGAACTAGACCATTTGCCATCTCCACTCTCTCATTTACCATAGATTCGCCTTGATGATTTCCTGCTGAAAATCAATGATTCACTCACTTTCAGAATAGCGGCTCCTCTGAGGGTGTTGGCTAGGTTCTCCCAGTGGCAATGATTTCAATCAAGAGGCGTGTGAATTCGCGGGCCTCGCACAATAGAATGGAACACTCTGTAATAAATTGGACAAATAAGTTATTTCTGTGTAGGAGATGGATTTAAATTGATTCATGTCGTGACCTCCCGGCACACATGCGTCCTCAGACGCATGCCGCACCATACGTGCACACATATTTACTCTCCGGCTCTGCAGGTGCAATCACCGGCAACATTTTCTTTTCTGCTCACAGTCCGTATTAGTTCAGAATACCAAGAGGCTGAGGCATCCCCCACACCGAAGTAAGGTGGTATGATACTCAAGGCTATTCCTACATACATACGGGCACTTAACAATGTTGACCTTTATCAACTTCAGGCCTGCATTTGCAATACTTGCAGCTTATAGCGTCAGGAGGAGCGAAATGAAAGGAGGAGGCAGCAGCAGCAGCAGCAGCAGCAGCAAGAAAACCAGCAATCTTCAGAGACTGTAGGAGAAGGTGGGCTGAGTAAAAGCAGCTGTAAATCTGCCAGAGATGTTGGAAAGGTTTTCTGCAATGGTGCATTGTGTTTTGCTTGAAATGATTCATCCGGGCAGAGAAGTAATCTCATTACTTATTCACTAAATGTTCTGATTTTTGACATCTTATCCGTTGTAATGAACCTATAACAGTCTTTCTCAAGCACTGCCAGGAGTTCAACTTATTCTTTTGTTGGTTAGACCTCAGACCTCCAGACGTTCTGGTGTACGAATCTGCTCATTATCATCTGATTTCTATTTCTCCAGACTGAGCGCGAACATGAGGCCGCATGATATTTCAAAGATGTGCCAGAGTCTCCTCAAAACACCTTCTTACAATTAGTCAGCATGACCTGTATGTCACAAAGCATTGGTATTGTTTTTAAAGTCAGTAATCTGACATGTTTTGTCTAAAGGGCAAACTTGAACAATTAATTTGACAGCTAAAGGATGCCATGTAATGGCGCTGTAATCCTGTAAAACCACTGCAAAGTGTTGGCAATTTTTAATCCCGTTGAAAGAAGAATGTGTTATCCTGCAGGACTAATCTTCAGTCGTCGTGACCAACAACATGTCCTGCACATGTGTCTACCAGCTAAAGCCTGGATGTGTCTCAATTGGGCAGCTGTGTGCTCCCTGCTGAGATGACAGAAATCTTGCACCATGACTCGCAAAGACATGTGAATGTAGACAAGGATTAGCAACGCGAGCGGCACTGAACTGTTGAATAGACTTAACAGAAGAATCAAAGGCAGCTCCATATCGTGCTGTGTTTATAGGCAAAACGGGAGCTGTTCGCAACTCCAATTTTCACCAAATAGGTCATGCAGTCTTAACGGTGGATCTAAGCCTGTAGTCTTTGGCTGTGCAGAAATCTTGTTGCAGACCTGGGTTTTCTTATTAATGGAGGACTTGCTGCTCCTAGCCAGGTGGAAGCGGAGCAGTAATAAATGTGGCCCAATATATCATCCGCAGCACATTACAGGGGAGCTGGGGGTGATTATTCATGCCGGCAGGGGCATGAACAGACCTTTCAGGGGTTCATGGGCTCAAACTTTGAAAAGGGCGTCTCCCTCATCTTTCTCAACAGGGTAGGTAGAGTTTCCCCATGTCTCTGTTGCTGTTGGCTCAACTTACCTCATAATGAATACGGCGAAATCCACAAGATCAGACGGGTGATGGGGAAAATGTGCACTTTTGTTTTTTTTTGTTTGTTTGTTTGTTTGTTTTATTTCAGCTGATTACTTGATGAGTCTGGATTGGTTTTCACGTCTATTTATCAAGATCCTTTGTTTGTTTTCACGCACTTGCTGTAATCATCATTGAATTCTTTAACCTTAATCATCTGTGTCATCATTGAATTCTTTAACCTTAATCATCTGTGTCAAACACGGCAGCATGCAATTTGCAGTGTTTATGTTGCATTGTTAACTCCTCGGACCGCGATCCCGCAGACAGTTCTATTAAGCCTCACTGAATCTTAAATCCTCGAATTAGCTTCTCGGGCGGGCGTAATCAAGACTGCAATTACCGCACTTGCAGTGAATCAACTTTTTCCCCATCAGCCACATTCTCGGACTCAATTAAAGCCCGGCACTTCTACAGTCATTTAGTCGGGGGGCCGGGAAATGATGGCATTGTGAGCAGCGGGGACACGGGGTGAAGGTAGATGGGGCGTTATGTTTGGAGCAGCCTGTGTTTACTGTCTGTTTGCGGCTATCAGGGCGCACGCACGCAGACAGATGAGGCACAACAGCTGGCCCTAATGCGTGTTGGGTAGGATCAGCCCGGCCCAGTCACAGCACATCAATGGACCCATACGTTAGCTGACAGGGAGAGCGCTAAACTGTGCTCGTCTAGCAGGTGTCGTGGGCCCGGCCCCAGCACAGGTGATAGAAAAATAGGCAATCTGTCTTTTCAGTGGTGGTGGTGCGGTGAGGCTGGGTGTCGGGTTGCCACTGGACATCAGAACTCTGATCTTTCACAACAATAACAGGAAAAACACACACACACACACACACACACAAAAAGACAAAAGGGCTGTTTTACACAATGACAAACATTCATAACCTCGACCAGCAGCACTTCCCGTCAAATAACTGCAGGGACCAGCCAGGTGGCTGCTCAGCCTCAGTGTCAGCCTGGATGTGTCACTTGTGACCAGTCCTCCTGCTACTGATTCCACTGCTGTGTCGCGTTTGTGGATAAATGAACAGTTTCAGTCAAGCCTTTCTAATATATTTCGTCTCAAGTCGACGTTTAGGTTGGAAGCATCTTCTTTCTCCAGATGACCTTGTATATTATTACGTACAGTGACAGGCTGTAATTTGATCAGAACGGGACAAAGGAATATTGTTGTAAGCATTGTGGAGAGTGTTGTGTGTGTTTTGAAAGCTCCATAATACTGGAAAATTGCCAGTCTCGCTGACTTGTAATTTGTTCAATAGGAAGCGAAACCTGTTAAGCAGGAACGAGAAAATTAATCATTACAATTTTGAATTCTTAAAAGTGATTGTAAACCACTGATTACATCCTCCGACTTGCTTAATTTACAACTACAGGTTACTATTATCTTCAAAATTGCTAGTTCAATAATTATGATAATATCAATCGTACATACTTGCACTGTTTTAATGGTAGAGTACATCTAACTCTTGTCATTTCCCCTGGAAACTAGATTTATGCAGCTGAGACAGGATAATAACCAGAGTACATTTATTACAAATGTGGATTTAATTACAGAACAAAAGCAGCAATGTATCATTGTATTGTTTTAAATCAGAGGTTTCATCATTAAATTTTGAGGGGAAAAAAGCAGTCTGTGGTACTAAAACAGTAGAAATCAGCTTTTATCTGTTGAGACACGGTGACAAGTGCTTTAACACTTAGCAATCTTAGAAATTGTGAAAACAACATGACAGTGTTGTCTGTAAAACATAATGCTGTCTGAGATATCTTTGTTGTTTGCTGGTCCTCCTTTTCTTTGTGTTACACCGCTGTGATGGTTCATATTTAGCAATAGAGTTGTCAGATGAGTTTAATGTAAATCATATACGAAGCAAAGTCATGTTATTCACTCTGCACAAAAAAATGGAGGGATTCGTCTTGCTCACATTAGTTTAAAAGGGGGGAAAAAGGACCAAAACTGACTCACATTACAAATATCACTCCACACATCTTCCAGTTGGCTATGATAAGGCTCATAACGCGACATCATATCAGGGTTATCTGGCTGTGCTTATTGCAGAATTTCAGAATCTGTGTCATGCTGAGTCTGATGCTTTAGATAAATGTGTTTTTCAATGTCTTCTACCGCAAGCACTTGAATGCACCATCAAGGCAGATTTTTTTCTTAAGCAGTCTCTGGTCTCAGCTGCATTAACCACATAATGATGATGCAAATTTTCCAAAAGCAAATGCTGCTCACTGTGTTGGATCGCTATAGAGAGATGACTGATGAGCAGCTGTCTGCACTCTCTAGTCCTATCCAGTCATATTGCTTAACTAATTTTAGCTTATTGTTGCTTTTTATTGATTTGTTGGTTTTTTTATATTATATCCAGTGACTGATTATATTTCATCTGTTCTAAACCAAATTCTCATAGCAAGCAGGGATGACTTGAACAAAAAAAAAAAAGATTTAATCTTAGTTTTGTAGCTAATATGATATATGTAAATAAACCAGATTTGGAGTTGATGGAGGGAATATTTAGCATATATGTTTCACATTTAGCATATCAAGCAGAGATGGACTAGCAGTTTCCCTCTCCTTGCAGTTTTGGAGCCAAGCTAAGACAAATAGTATTTCTGCTCTTGACCTGGATGCACACAAATTTTTAATTCTTCTTCCTTAATTTGCTTAAAATGCACTCAGTGATTTTCCCTGTTTATACGATGAGATGTAACACCGGGACTCATTGCATTGTTCTGTGAATGATGGCAAAGGGGAATTTAAAAATGGCCTCTTGACAATTTCACTGAGAGATCAACAATTTTACAGGAGGCTCGATGATGGATCATTTTAATTATGAAAATGAGGTGGGCAGCTCTACCAGCAGGATTTAGATTTAGTTACAGTGTTTTTCCCACAGTGTAGTGGTACGTATAAAAAAAGAACAATACTTGGTGCATGATTTTCTCCTCTTAAGTCTTCAGTCTTAAATCCTGCCTTCACTCCTGCTCCACCAAGAGTGGCAGTAGTCCGCCCACACTTTTTCTAATGTGCGTGTAGGCGGATACCTGGGGGCCAAACTTTGTGTTCCTCTATAGGTCGAAGTGGCCCATTATTTAGACAGAGTATCTTTAAGTGAAATAAGGCCTGTCATGCTTAATTTAGTATGACTAACATTTCCCCTTTTCAAATCCTAAATTGTCATTAAAAGCAAATTCACTGGGTGGTTCCTTCGTACATGGCCTGTCAGAGTCGTCACCCACCTTGCATTTCAAAGCAGCTCCCAAAAAAAGCCTTGAATGCCACTCCATTACTCAAATTGCATTCAAATGCTCTTAGACTGAGCCTGTAGTTGGAAGGTGCCATTTTCCTGGTAGTTTTACAGTCAAACAAGAAAAGCCCTAATTGTAGTGAGTCACCGGGGCTCGATTTTCTATACGGCATACAAAAAAGAGCAAGGTGACATGCTGACTCAATTTATAAAAAGTGTTCTTTCTAATTCAGATAATGATCTTTCTTGCCTTTAAGCACTTGCAGCTATTCTTCACAGCTTTTATACACGTCGGTCGACAGGCCAGATAAAACGTCTCCGCAGGACTCATAGCTTGAATTCTGTTGGTATATTTTCCTGAAGCAAAGTGCCTCTTTTCACATATTTATTGCCAGTCACCTAATGCTTTGCTATTGTTCATGCACATTATTGGGTTGGATGTGGAAGCCATTTCTGTCTCTGTAATGTAGAGCGTGGCCATCAAGGCTCTTTATGGATTTGGGGAGGCAGGGAGGAGGAAAAGCCCAGACCAGCTATTGTCGCCATTGTTGAGGGAACAGGGGAGAAAGGTCTACTGTGCTCCACATGTACACTTTAATAACAAAGGAAACATGCTGAATTTGTCCTCGTAGTGTGCTTTTCCCCCCCAGTATTCACAATATGCAGATGACAGACTGAAAGACACAAGTCTCAATGGGAGGATCTCAAGGACAGCTCTAAGAATGTGTTTGTCGCGCATGAGGCCTTTTGCCCCTCTGCAGATGTGAATGAGGTGAGAGAAGCTGCCCATTGTGCTGATAAATTCAATGTCTGCCTGCGTCAGATGAGCCCAGCAGCTTAACCTCTGTGTTACAACTGCACTTAAGACTTTGTTCTGCTTATCGCCACTTGAAAACAGAACATTCACAACCAATATGAGAGCACTGAACTGCTAATCATTCATTTATGGTGATATATTGACTGTAGCAGAAAGGCACAGCATAAAAAGCAAAAAGAACTGTGGGCGGCATCATAGTCACCTTCTTTATTTCTGTATTTAGTCCACTTCTACTAAACTTTAGAAATGTTATTACAGCCAGCCATTTTTAGCATAGAGAACGGGAAATTATATTAAATTTCAGCATGTTGGAAAAACAGCCGCTGCACAAGTTCAGCATGATGGATTTTTTAAATGTCATTTAAGTTCACCACAGAACTGAAAAATGAAGTTTTTAACATCTTCACTCGGGTCACAAGAGGCAAACATCTCGAGCAGGCCTAACTTATTACTCATTTTACACGCCCACTACTCACAGACCGCTTAATATAGAGTACATTTGAAAAGTGTGGGATTCTTAAAATAATAAAATAAAATTAGACGGGAGATTCCCAGCACCTCCCTCCTTATCAGACGGTGCATGTCTTCAGACCTTATTTGCAGTGAGGTGTTATTAGCAGCGTAGCAGCGCTGTCCCACCTCATCACATCATCTGTCAGAAGATCATCAGTTGCCGTAACGACCCAGGAGGAGGATCCCTGCGTGCTGCTTTTCTGTCTCCGACACGCACAGCCTCTCGTCCCTCATGAAAGGTGGAAAGTAACTACAGTAAGCATACTCAAGTACTGCGGTGGTGAAGAGGTACTTGTATTTCTGCTGAGCCATGTTTGAGACTTTCCCCAGAGAATTATCGTATTTTATTTTTTTTATTTAAGGTTTTACCTGCAACTTAAATAAAAACACATGATGCATTGCTAAAGTTTTAGACTGCTCAGCTGGATTTTAAGTTGTTCGCCCGCACACCATCTAGACATCAAATGCTTCCCACATGTCTAATCAATAATTCGACATCATAAAAAGGACCATTGTTCAGACTGACTATTTTTAATGAGGCATAAATCTTTTAATACGCTTATTTTTGTGTTGCGGTATTGCTACTTTCACAACACTATAGGATTTAAGGGATAAGTCTGGTGATATTTCATGATTTTCTTATTGTCAACAAATCCTGTGAGAAGACTAAAGCCAACAAATAAATGGATTCTACGAACAAGTATTGTCTTTATCTAAAGCCTTTAGCTTATTCCTCTGTGCCACAGAGCTCCATTGTTAATATTAAAACACATCAATGAGCCACGTGGTAATATGTTCCTCCGTCACCATGAAGATGGGCACTGTATTTTTAGAGTCAGTGCCATATACAGTGTCCTGGGGCCATGAATAATCACTTGCTCATCAAATGTGTATTAATCCGCCGCTGAAAATGGTCTCCAACAAATGCACTATTTATCTCTGTTTGGGTAATGTTAGCCTAAAACTGCAGTGCCCAGCTGTCCAAGAAATTATTTAACCAAAATGTAACTTTTTTTTTTGTGATCAGTGTTTAAAGATTTGCATCTTCGACAAATGGCCTTCCCCCAGAGAAGAAAAGGATGTCAGAAAATAGTGAGACAGACTAGCACAGTGGTTTTTTTGGAAGCTGTTGACAATAATCAAATTATAGAATATCGCTGGCCTTATCCTTTAAATAATACTTCCACCACTGGGAAATGAGCAGTATATCTGTGACTAAATTCAATTGCTCCTTCTGCTAATCACAATTCCTCGTTGTCTTTAAAATGGTTTAAAGCAGAAAATCTGGAGGGAAATTAAACTGTTTTTTTTTTCTTTAGTATCTCTTAAAGGCAAATTGACGAGGTAAAGTAATACATTTATTTTCTCAAGACAGAGGTGTTAGGAGTTGTTCTGTCACAGCTGTGGGATTTACATTGAGTAGACATCAGCAGTCAGAGCCTAAAGTAGCTTAAAGACATCTGATCTGCGGGGTTAAGGCAGAACGAGCAGTGCGTGTGGCCTGTGCATGGTGCCATCTCTTCGTCCTCCCTCTTTTATACCATCGTCAGTGTTGTTAAAGCAAAATAAATTAGACTGTCTGGAATTGGAAAAAAACAAGTAGCGCCATCAGCTCCATTTTAGGAAGTTGTTATTTTAGTTGGATCTCTTCATGAGCAGCTGGTCGTCTTCTTATCCTCGTGCCATGTTTTTTTTTTTTTTAAACCTTATGTGCAGTCTATTTTATTTTCACCTCATTGTCGTCTACAGTGACTGCACATTGGCCTGCATCATTATTGTCATTATTCACTTATCGGCACACAGTGTTGTATGTTCTAAGGGTGCTATTAATTCACCACGCTTAATGTACACCACTAGGTGAGGAGTCATGTACATATTACAGGAGTGATTACTGATGCGCAGATAAAGGCCGACTAACATGAGTCATTCTCAAGTGAGGAGCCTATAAGCTGTTGAACCAGCTGCCATCACCGCGATTTTGACAAGACATTATCCTGTTTTTTAGCTGGTGTGAATGTTACATGTGGTTTCTGTGACACACTCAAGGCTTCAATTTATGCGCCAAAGTTAGAGCTCCATGTGTGATTTTAGCTCCTTAAATTGGTTAAAACTCAAATTCATTCTTTTTTTTTTAAGGTCAATTAACTTGAAATAGAGGAGGAGGTGTGTTTTTTCAGTAATGAATGATGTGCCTCTCCCGAAACCAATTTGTATTCATGCATTGCTAAATCACACATGCCCGTGCGTCTGTGCTTTCGGTTGCGATGTCAGGAGGACTGGAAGGAGCTGAAATAAAAAAAAATTGGAGAGAATAATTTGAAAATCTGTTCAGGTTGAAATGGGCTTCGCTGCTTCTGCCTTCGACTGATACCCTAAACACACGTGGAGTTCAGATGTGCTTCGGTTTGCATTGGAGTGAAAGTCCTATCAGATAACCAGCCCTGCCTTTTATTTCTAGACAGGTTCACACTTATCTACATAATTCCCAGTTCTGTTTCTCTCACAGGCCCGGAGCCTCTGGATCCGAGTCTTTGCCGCATGTGAACATGTGACATTGTGTGGGTTTTGTGTTTTCGATAACGCTGCTGCTGCGTGTCGGCATTGCGCACGCCTGCAGCATTCATTACACTCATCACATTCGTGGACTATAGAGGCTCAAGTTGGCGTTTGTTGTTAGTCTGTAGGAAATGGAAGATGCTGTAAATGGCTTCACATATTGTATGTGTTTGTGTTTTGATGGCTCATTAAGTGAGCAAAAACAAGTCTTGTCCCGAGGCACGGTTCTAAGGATGCAGGGTGGTTGGTTGATCCGACCACTTTGGTCCATTGCTAAGACCTTTTTTGTTCATGGTGCCCAGAGGATGAATCTGATGGCTTTTCCTCTCATGACATCATTGATCCAAAAATTTGAATTTCCCATCAACTCAGCTGTATTTTGGATTTAGTGCTAATTGGCCAATATTGGCGCATGCTAACTGCGATGAGTAATATAGTAAACTTTAGATTCAGACACCCTGTTTATATCTGGTATTAACACGTGATCTCTGTCTGAATTATCTTAATCATGGCATCTACAGTAACTGGCCTTTTGAGCTAAAAGTGGGTGTTAATAAGCATATTTGTCATTGCGATTTGATTGCAACATTCAAATTCGTTATTTTGGGCTAGCACTCTTATTAACTAATGCTACGTGTAGCTTTGGGTGAACCTCTCAACCATACATAGATCCAATCACAGCACAAGCTAGACCACTGCGATCCATTCATACAATGTCTTCTGCATGCATTTACACCTTTTTATATTAAGGTGTGTTTTTCCTGATCCAGACAGGATATCCAGAAAC
>JBCAUF010000790.1:9536077-9551976 GCA_038406115.1 Haemulon aurolineatum | reverse complement strand
CACCCAAGTATGGTTAGCAGTATCACTAACTTTCATTAATAATCCACGTATGACTTGTGTTACAACTTGCATTTGTGGTGTTTAAGTCAGTCGGGCATTCATAGTCTCTTATGAAGTTTGATGAATCTAACAGAAAATCCCTGAACAAATCCACAGCAAGTTTTTAGGTGATATTCTCTGTGGAATTTGACATGTTGTCACTATAAAGGGTTTTAACCGGATCACAATATCACCTGATACCAAATCTGACCCGGTACTTACATACTCATAAAGAAAATAAAGCAAACATCTTTCCTTTGATGGTTCCCTGTAATATTTTATATACTGGACTGCTATAGATTGTTTCAATATATCCGTGAAAAGAAGCGTGCCAGTCAACTTTTATGCTTGAAGCTTTGAACAGCCTCTGCTCATCCCCCGCAAGAAAAAAAATGCTTCAAGGAACCGTTAGTAAACAGCAGTTGATTGGCAATTAAACAGTGACACAGAAACTGAGGTTAAAGTGCCATATTTCAGCTTTAGTTTGATGATAAGCAATGTGGGAGACTGTAGCCGCTTCATCCCCCAATTTAAGGGGTCTAATATGTTTTCAAACCATTAAGATAACCTCAAAGTCACAATATAAAATACATGTGGTTGTGAATCTTCTGCAATTAACAAATGCCTGACATCCAATAAACATCACCATAAGCCTGGCATATTCCCTGGTGATGGTTTTGACAGGCCTGGCATTTGGCTACTCTGTTCATACAGGGAATGAAGAGAGGCTGTCCAAATGTTCCTGCCACAACCGTCACAACCTACTCGCTTCTCTCTGCGAACGCTACACAAAAACTCTAAAGGACACCCCGCGAATCAACATTAAAGGTATCATTATGCAAGCTGTAACAGATCTTAAGCAAACAGATAGTGTAAGTTGCAACCTCCTCTGTTCCGACTAGTCAGGGAGAAAGGGGAATAGAATGAGATTAGCCATTAGCCGTTCAACACGGGCTCTCTGCATGCTGCGGAGGGCTCAAGCGCGTTGCAGCGTTAATCTGCCCGGTAATGTTCATAAGCCCAAACGAGGCCAGGACACCCAGCACTAATGAATTAATCTACACAGACCTTCTTACACCTGGATTACAGGTTCTAATCAAACTAATTTACCCAAATCACTTTCAAACTTCGTGCTGATATGACACTTGCAGAACTTGCAGGCTCTCTTTACTGTCATTTCAGCCCCCGGGCCTTGTGCAAAATAAGGCCTCAACTTTTGTCGGGATTTCAAAGGGTTAGGAAGGGTGGGGAAAAAAAGCTGAAGCAGAAAAATGTGGTTTTACTTATTCAATGTTACCGTATGTTTAAAGCACAAATTAAGACTGGTTGGAGAAAAATAGGTGTGGCCAATGAGGAGCCGGTCGACTACAAATGGACATCTGTCAAGTCTTAAGCTGAATTAAGTTGAGACGAAGCAGTCATACCTGCAGCTTCCAGCAGAGCTTCGAGCCGGGCCTGTGTCTCTGGATCAACAGTCCTCAAATCTACTCCATCTGTGGCGCTCGACAAAAGCAACTCTGACGCTGTCTTCATGATGGGGTTATCAAGGTCCTCCTGGTCCAAAATGAATGACTCCACCTGGAAGAGGTGCGGAGAGGAGGGGGGAAAGCAGAATCATTAGCCCTTTGCCAGCTGGTTTCATGTTCGTTTCTAATCAACAACTATATTTTACATGAAGTCTAGGATTTATTAAATAGCGCAAACAGAATAACCTGCGGGAAAGTGTGACAACATTTTTATTATGTCGCTTCATACAGAAATGCTACATTTACAATACTCTGTATAGAAGAGGCCCCACACACACACACACACAAACACTGCACCTATAAAAAGACAGAGCACGCTGCCCTTGTTTATTTACGGTTTCTTTCAACAGAGGGAAAACAAAAAGGAGCACAGGGAGAGTCAAAGCACAGGAAGAGCTACGGCCAAGAATTAAAACCCCTGCACACATGGAGAGATTCAGCTGAGAGTCAGCTGCCCAAGTACAGCACCACAGTGTCAAACCTGAGCTCTGGCCCTGTTGGCTATCATGTATTACAGTCTGCATTACAAACATTTGATTATTCCAACTATCCCAAACCGAGTCAACTAAGTAAATAAAAACGTTTACTCACTTCTAAGCCTATCTGCGGTGTCAATGTTTTTGTCAACATTCAAGACTATCAATATTCTATTTTTACCATATAAATGACAACTATAATCAAGAGTACAAAATAATTACATCTTTTCCTTGATCTAATTACAATGTAGATCACATTGGCACATCAAAAAACAAATATTAACGTAAAGGAATGCACCACTGAAAAAAAAAAACGCTTAATGTGACTTGTTCATATTTAGCCACTTTCAGTGCAACAACTGGCCCAACTCTTGTGTGTCAAATTTTTGTGGCTGCACTTGTAAATATTTGAACGGCTGGATTCTACTTCGTCAGTGTATCTCCCTCGCTGTAATAGAGGTAGTTGTGGAAATTATTAGGGGTGTATTCTGGGACACTGAAGACATAAATCTCAAAGCCAGCTTTATCTAATGGTGGATTTGCATTTGTCAGATCCTTCTCTTTTGATTAAACTTTGTTCTGAAGAAAGTTCCTATTGGCTGGGTGTGATGACCCCTATTTACAGTTTTAGTGAGGAAAAAAAACATGATATGCATAGGCCAGTAACTGATGACAATGATTCACACAATTCCACACAAGTGACTAATTTGAACTGTGTTAAGTCAATCATTTATCTTGTGTCAGATGTATACATAAGCTATGACGAGAATGACAAATATCACACACATTACGACTAACTTAAGCAAACAGCCTACCTAGAGGGTGAGATTTTAAAATAATGAGATTTACAATAAATCATAAATTACTGTCATTTATCAGTTTGCAAAACAAGCTTTGACCGATAAACTGAGCGTAACAATCTCTGTGTTCATCCATAAGCTGCAGCAGGCTTTTAGGGCCTGGCCCGGAGAGCAAATGTTGGGAGAGAGTCAGCATTCAGCAATGTGGAGGAATTTAGCTATACGATAGGAACGCAGAACAAAACAACCCATGGGGGATGCAGTTCTACGAGGGCCTTTATAATCAACAATGGACATCAGTCTTCACCATTAATGAACTACAGTTCCCAGAGTGTTGGTATCCAGAGAGCTGGAAAGGCCTAGAATGGCATCTGCTTAATCCTGGGGCTCAGATTTTAGCTACTGCCCAGAGCAGCGAGTTCTCCACTGGAGTAAAACACCACAACAAACGCACCCTTTCAGGCTTATATTAGGGTGGCCCAAAGAGTTTGACACGCTGCAACTTAAGAAAACACATTCAAACAGCCAAAACAAGAGCACATTAGGAAAACAGCTTTGTCAATTTGACAACATATGCAGAGCATTTAGAAATTGTGCCGTAAATTCGGAAAAGCGCCGCAAAATAGATGACGGGAAGTGTTTCCAGAGGACACTAAAGAGTGCTGAACATGGCTTGGACATGCGTGCTGCTGCCACCGTCTGAGACTCATGAAGTGACTTAAGTCCCCATTCCTGGTTTTTCTGTTTTCTCCACTTAATGCGTGCACAGTCTCGCAGCGCAAAAAAAAAAAAACATAGGCTCAAACAAAAAGGCTTAGGAGACATTTCTGAAATTGATAATTAAGGCAAATTTGAAAAACAAAAATTGGAAAAAGCAAAGGCTACAGCGATAATAGCCAGGTTCATCAGTGGCATCTTGTGGCCACGGTCATCAAAGCAGCTTCATAAGTAATTCAATACCTGTAAGACAATTGACTGCACGACTTGGTGGGAGAGCAGTGACCAGCCCTGGGTGTCTCTACAAAAGTAACAAGTCAACTGCTGGTGAATCACTTCTATTTGTGTCCATCATAACCACCTAAAACCTCATCCTCACCTACAACAGCGGCGGTGGTGGTGTGGAGGCAACATACAAGCGAAACATCTCCCCCTTAAAAAGATGCGATACTGTGTGATGTGTAACTTTTTAAAACAGTGAAGCTGAATGCCTGGCCCTCTGTAGCCTGTACTCAGGGTATTTCTGGTTTAATATCGTCTGTATCATTATCATGCAGGCTACAGGCTGTCTGTCAACACCGGGGTTAGGATAGTAAAGGTTAACAATCGTTTCAAATTAACAAATCATCAAAATGACTGACTGCATTCTACTTTTTTCGCTCTGACTGGTCCTGTGAAGTGCGGCCACTCTCGGCACATGCAGAGAAGAGCGCTGGCGGAGGACAGACACCCGCAACATAAACAGATGATACATGGACCCGACTTCAATAACTCCATGAGTCACAAAACGTGGCGACAACAGGCATGTCCAAGCCAAGTTCGGCAATTTTCTGTGTCCTCTGGAAACACACCGCTTCAACGCCGTTGTCACGGTTAGCATTTGCGGCACATTTGTGCAATTACAACCGTTTTCTAAAAAGTTGCAGTGTGTTAAGCCCTCCCCAGCCACCACATTATATCGGAGGCTGAGCGCGTGAAGAAATATGACACGGAGGCCATACATTTGCAATTTGATTCAATTAAATTGCCCGAGATGCAACTGTCAAACTTGACATTTTCTTCCACTGGTACGAAACAGCTGATGCTCTGGACAGAAATGGCCAGGCTACATTGACACTGATATCTGCTGACACCCTTACTTGTTTCGCCGTCATGGCTGCAGTATGCTTCAGACACACAGCCCTTTGGTCAGATATCAGTTCAGTACAACAGAGCCAGCTCAACAGGTAACAGTGCATTGCTCAGTGCAGTAAATCCCCCCCCCCCCACCCATAACTCCTTGTTGATAATGTTTCTGACCGTCAACACTGCACCATCTTTTAGATGAGAATGAATACTGCAATGCTATGAAAATGTAACTTAACTGAAACCTTTGATATGTTTGTGCAAAATCACGTATTTGCTATCTAGCAGTCTGACAAATTCCACTTCTGTGTCTCCTGCAGTCATACGATATGCTAAACTCAATTACATGACAATAGTATGGCTGCGAAGTCTTAATATCTTCTAACTGACAGGTCACATTAGACGTTACGTGACGGTAAAATATGGTTTGATTATGACATGGCATTTAGCGAGTCTGACTAATTAATAACCTTTTGATTTTTCTGTCAAAATCCCCTAAAAGCTGGTCGTGCCACACCGTCATCTAAGAGGGTGAATCCAGGATGGCATATTGTATTTGTTTTATTTCCGCACCCACGTGAGCCGAAATAAAACATGTCCAAAGTATGTTTAGCTGATGTGGAGATGCCATCACACCTGTCCCCCGTGTGTGACTGCCAGCACATGGAAAGTTGGACACCTCTCAATATGAACTCTAGCTGCTCTCAATTGTGACAACGCAAATCAAGTTGACATAGTGGTGGTGGCTATCTGACCAACAGGAACGGAGGATAAAAAAATCCAGTTGGTTTATTTGTCACCGACTGTCACCGACTGTCGAAAATTCGAGTAGTTCCGCGAGGAAAAGCCTCATCTAAAACGTATCGAAAAGTTAGCCAAGGGACGATCGGAGTTAATTTACATGATTTGGAAAAGTGACGTAATTGCACCACCACTACGAAATGGCAGATACTTAGATGGCCGTGTGCGTCCGTGGGTTTACGGGCATCTTCCATTTGCCGCGGCTGGAAAGCTGTTGGAAGAGCTGCAAACTTGTGATGGGTGTTGCGAGACGACAGCACCGAGCGAGGCCGTCTTCGCTTCCACCCGAACTAGGCCGCGGTCACAGCCTGCGCTGCATAAATAAAACATTTCAGCCGCTTGACGTGAACAACTGCCCGTGTCTCACCACACATTATCGACATCACAACACCCCATAAGCATCTGAACCGGCGAGAGGTGTCACTCGATTACAGTGCTGGTTTATTTTACGTAATTTCAGCGGCCTGGGAGGGGGTGGCTGCCAACTGCGAGCTAACTCGCTAGCTAGCAGCCAGCTCGCGCTAGGAGAGGAATGTTGCCGAGCTCTCTGGTTAGGCTTAGCTAACTAGCTTAGCTTAGCGTAGCTACCTCTGAAACCTCGTCTTCGTCGCTGCCGGATCCTGGACCCGAAGAGAGGACGGCCGCGGCCGCTAGTTTGAAATCCAGTCTTTCTGCAGCAGGCCCGCCTGGTTCGCCGTACAAACGTACTTTCTTTCCACCTACACCAATACCAATGCCCCCTAGTCCGACTCCTCCTGGTGTCGCTCCTACCCCCATCCCTGCCACTGGGGAGCGAGGAGTCACCGAGTCAATCTCGTCCTCGAAGCCGTCCGTCAGCATTGCCGTCCCGGCTACTGCATCCTGCATACTTGTGTTCACGATACGTGTGTTAACGAGCTAGTTGTTGACTTAAACGTCCGTCCAGGCTCTTTCTTTTAGGATATTTGCGTGTTTTACTTCAGGGAATCCAGAAACTCTCCCGAAGCGAGGGTTGAGGAGGATCTCTTTCCCCCAGCCATTAACTTTCTAACAACCTAACCCGATACGCACTGTTTCTCAGAAAGACCGCCTCTGTAGGGAATCCTGGCGATCCCATTGGCTCAGCACGAAAAAGCTTTGTTTTCAATTGGTTAGAGTTAGTGTTTGTCAAAGACTAGACCGCAACGTCATGTTAGGTTTACCAATATCACGAGGCTGTGGAACGAACGTCAAGACATGACATGGTAGGCCAACTTAACTGGTAGCTAGCTTTACTAGTTCATGTAAACTATTACTGGGAAATCATTCATGTTGAAAGACTACAGTGAGAGCCGGGTATTACCTGTTTCTAATCAGGCGTTTGATGTGATTTTAAATGACAGTGGATATCAGTGTAACTGCACCTCAAAAATTACATGCTGCAATTTATAACTTTAATAGTTTTAGTGTGCACGAAAAAATTAGAATTAGAAGAAATAAAGAGATATTTTCGCATCAGTGATGTGAGACAAAACAATCAGACTTGCAGAAAAACAAGAAGAAAAAAACAAAATGACCATTTCATCATAATCAAACTTCTTATGTTAAAGTAATTGCTTAAATACAGTATTTACATATTTTTTTTGTTTAAGAAACATAATCTCATTGTATAATTCAACTTATTGTTTGTGCTTAGATGAAGGTAATAACGACAAAAACACACATTGGTTTCACTTGTGACCTCACCTACAAAAATCAAAAACTGTGACTGTCAAACCATTGTGGCATCTAGACTTCCTTTAGGTGGCTCTATGGTGCAAAAATGTACCCACAAATTTAAAAGCCATTACATGGACCACAGAGAATGTTTGGTTTAAAGAGAATTGCCATTGACTTCAGGCACCTGTCCATCATGGTCTTAGGTGACCAATTATTATCATTATTAAAACTGGTATTTATTTATCAGGTGAGGAAATAATGCCTGTAAAAAAGAGGTGTATTCCATTGATACTACACTTTTTCTCTTGTGATTGTGTATTCACAGTGTCAGGTCTCATTGTAAATGTGTCTAGTTTTCTCCTTGAAAATGGATGATTCATTTTAAAAGTCAATATGCAATTGAATTCTGTGAGATGTAAAACATCAGATAACAACTCAGAAAAGACAGATCCTGGTTTTTGCAGTAACATGTTACAAATGTAGTTTGTAACACATAGTTTGACTATCTTTTTAATTATCAATGATCATGTGTGACCATCCGTGTTCTTTTTTAGCATTGTGTGTGTCATATTTATACATGTTCCAGTATTGGACAGTATTTTTGGATCCTTATTTTCAGTAATAATCAACAATATTGCATTCAAAAATACTCCATAGGAACTCCTGCACTTGAAAGTTTGCAAATGGAAAGTAAACATGTCAACATGCACTGTAGAATATGAGATTAATGATTAATTAATTATGACCACGCAGTATTTTAATGTTGTAGATGGCCCAGGCAGTGCCAAGTCTAACTACGTACTCTTGCATAGTTTAATATACATTAGTGCATCATATTTTATAACTTAATTCAAAGTAAGCCATAACAAAACTGTATTACAGTCCAAGGTGCAACATGCCCCATTAAAATGATTAGGAGTATACCCTATGTAAAAAAAAAAAAAAAAGCAGAAACTAAAACCACTTGCTTCAAATTATTATTATTAAATTATCTAATTATTTTATTGTCGTTTATGTAATTTGTTGCTTTCTGACAGGTACACACATTCATTCCTTACCATTAATATAGTATCCTGCCACTGGCCACTACACAGCTTTTCTAAAACAGGAGGGGGTAAAGTGCCTTGCTAAAGGGTATTTCTGACGTTGGCAAATGAAAGAAAATTTCTACCAACATGAAGAGGGTTCACTGACTTTAACAAGTGACCTATTTATGACTTATTTTCATCACTTTTTGGTTTAGCTGCTTGTGAGGTGGTTGTTAAGAACATGTGTGCCTTAAAGTAGCTATCTTTTAGTCACAGTTGTTATCAAAACCAACAGCCAAGGCTTGCAGTCTATTCTAGTTTAAACATTATTGCCAAAAAGCTTCTAGGTCACTGTTACACATCATCATTATCTCAACACTCAAAAATCTATTCTGGTTTGCTGTTGGCTGAGTTGTCTTATTAGAAGGGCTTTTGGTTCAATAAGTATCACAACTGATGTTTACAGTTGGCTTTGATAAGCATGAGCTTCATTCGATGTTACTGTGAAACAAGGCCTATTAAGTCCACCATCAGCTATAACATTATGATCTCTTGTACAATCTAATGTGATCCAATACATCAGCTCTGCCATAAATTCTGCCTCTGCAAAGATAATAATGTTCAGTTTTTGATTGACATGGTCAGATAGGTATTAATTAAACTACTATGGTGATTACTGAATGTGTATTTTGAACTGGTGATGAACTGGAGTGCATTATCTTTAGAGGTATCTCCATATTTTTGGCCACCCTAGTAACATTCATGAGAGAGAAGGCAATACAATCCAGTTATTGACCATAGTAAACAGGGTTACTTGGATTTGTAGGCCAGGAGATGCCGCCCGGACATCCAGCCAGGGGCCTAGGGCGGCAACGTCATCATTTTTGGGCGAGGACGCAGGCCAGTCAGAGGCGATTGGTTATTCAGCCGGGATTGCCAGGTGCGTGTAAAAACCCATACTCGCAGTCAACCTTTAAGTTATTACAGGAGATTTAATAAACTTCAGATGCTTGAATTTAAACAGAATCCAAGACACATAAAGATCCTGATATTTGTTAAAAATGTGATTAAAGTGTTGAATATTGTGTTTGTGTTTCAATTTGGAACAGAGGCGTTACCAGTTAGGTGCGTCGCTTAATGGTTCCTGAAAGGGGGATGGTTGGGTGTTGTGGCAACCCTGTGCACAAGGTTTCAGCTGCATCACGCAGGTCTGGTCATACATACTCCGGCGTGCTCCTTCTACACTTGAATCAGGTAAATTAAGAAACGTAGCTATCAATTAATGTACTTTACCAAAACGTGATGTTATGTTTGTTTGATTTAACGACTTAATATAGTTACCGGTATGTAGACCACGTTTTATTATAATAGCGTTAGTTAGCGCATGTTAGCGTGAGAGCTAGCTAGCTGCTCACGCTAATAACATGGCGCCGGGTGAGAGGGCCGCTTTTGTTCTTGTGTCTGGGTGCGGTGGTGAGTGTGCAAAGAGCCTGTAGCAAATAAAGTCGCCACGTAACAATGAATCCATAATTTGGCTCATATGGATTATTAAATCTGTACCGGATCGCGTCAACAGGAGAAATAAAGTCGGATCAGAGTAAACCCACGTTAGCTGTGCTGCACGTTATTGTGTCGCTGACGCTAGCTGGGAGCGACTCCGCGCTCGCGCGTCTTTTGAAGCGGTCGCAGACTTTTTTTTTTTTTTTTTTACCGTAGAGTAGTTGTAAGTAATTGCGACAAATTGCTAGTGATTTATGTTTCATAGAGCAACAACCTTTGTAGTAGGGAACATCCGCAACATTGAGTTTTTGTGTTTGGGATATACCGGTTGGCATGAATTAACCTAAAGATGGCGCTGCCAACTAATTCACATTTACGATGCAGCGGAGTTAAAAGAAAAGATAGTGATCATTGTAAACTTTGGAGGCAATCTTAAGCCTTTTACTGCCCCTATGCACCAAACTCCAGCATGTGACTGTTAAAAGGGATGATCAGTACAGAAACAGCAGTGATCTTTGAATTGATTACTATGTACCAATTTCCCATGCACACTGAATAATAGTTGATTTTTCCTCAGGGATCGTGACTAGCCATGGCAGATGAGGGATATGTAGTACGCATCAGGGGTCTCCCTTGGTCCTGCTCAGTGGATGAAGTACAGAGGTTTTTCTCAGGTAAGCATTTTATTTACAATAGTTAATAAGTAAAATCCTTAGGCAATTAACAGAATGAAAAATGATTTGATAATGTATTTCAAATGCAGACTGCAAAATCGTCAACAATGGAGGCGGCATCCACTTCACCTACACAAGAGAAGGGCGTCCCAGTGGAGAGGCATTTGTTGAGTTGGAAACAGAAGAAGACCTGAAGATTGCAGTGAAGAAGGACAGAGAAACAATGGGTCACAGATACGTCGAGGGTGTGTACAACTGCTTGCACCCAGCAACTCATTTTGAATTGTCTCAGTATTAAGCTGTCATAACTGATCATTATATGTCTTGTGATATAGTTTTTAAATCCAACAATGTCGAGATGGACTGGGTCATGAAGCACACTGGTCCAAACTGTCCAGAAACAGCGGGAGATGGACTCGTCCGGCTCCGAGGCCTTCCCTTCGGCTGCAGCAAGGAGGAGATAGTACAGTTTTTCTCAGGTACGAATAAGCCTTCCCCCGCGGTTACTTGTGAAACTTCAATAATGTAATGTTAGTGGTAAAAGGTTTTTTATTTTTATTTTGGTTTTGGGTTTTTGTTTTCATCTTCCTTTTCTTGTTTCCTTTCTCCTGTGGACACTTAACCGCTCTTGCATCTGATTTTACAAAGAAGTCAATATGCCGCTGGAAAGTGATCATTACATACTGCATTTTTATTAGAAAATAGAGCAGTAAATGATTCATGCTTCTCGAATCAGCGAGGAAATGACGCCAGAAAAGGAAGCTAGTCACAAGTTTAAATGGAGAAAGTATTTGAAGACCTAATGTTCAAAGACAGGAATCTGTAATGCAAACACCCTATTCCCATCTTTGCCCATCAAATCCATCTTAAGCCCATTTTCATCACTTTTTTTCCTTTATCGAGAATGATGTGCAAGGGATTATAAAATTTTTACGTTGTTTGTGTCTACTGGTAATTAACTAATGATGGAATGGGTCTCACTCATCTTTGACTGGACAGGTCTCTTCTCCCAGTACCATTGTTTTTTCCCCATTTCCTCACACCCTTGTCTTTTACATAACATTTTTCTTATAAACACTGTATGCCGAGTGTTAGATTAGCACCTCATGGGCGAACAGTAATTTAACTCATGTCACCCACCAGGATCTTGTTCTCTCTTCATCAACACACCAATACTAGCCTGATGTCCCAAACAGTGCCCTTTTCCATATTCTTCCTCTATCCTCTCATTTCTATTTTATCCCCAAACTACAGTAAATGTCAGTCGTTTAAATGGCCAGTCACTGGTTAAAAACTGAACTGGTATGTGTGATGATGTATAGAGTTTTCCATAAGTTTTCTATCTCTCTCTTTAGAGAAAGTTCTCTCTGTGATTGGGCATGTGATTTAATATGTCCCCTGCTGGGGTTATCTGTCCTTGGGTTGAAGGGTTGGAAATCGTGCCAAATGGGATAACATTGCCGGTGGACATCCAGGGGAGGAGTACGGGGGAGGCCTTCGTGCAGTTTGCTTCACAGGATATAGCTGAAAAGGCTCTAAAGAAACACAAGGAAAGAATAGGGCACAGGTGGGGATGGTTGGTTGGTTGGCTGGATAAGTTGCTTTTCTTATGGTGTGCACCCTCAACATCTGATCCAAATGCAAAACGGAAACACTTATGTTAATCCAATTCAAGCATATTTGTAATATTCACCACAAACACATACACAAATTTCCATGTTAGATGCAAATGCATTCACACATTCACATGTTCAATGGGAGGATTAGTGCTTGGGCACCATTGAAAAATGATGAGTCGAATCCTGAATTAGACGACATGCCCTAATTTTGTGAACAAATGGTGTCTCAGCACTAAACATCAGTCCAGGTTGATAAATGGTAAGGAGTCTCCCTGGTGGTAAAATCAGAGGGCCACTGTACACGTGGATCCGGAGCCCACTGTCACAGGTAATGCTTAGAGTGGGTCGCAGAAGGGCTGGAGCCCTCTCTGTCCCTCTAAAACCAGAACAATGGCTGTCATGGCAAGGACACAGGACGCTCTATTGAATCAGAAATAACTCCCTTCAGGTAACCATAAGAAAAGTGTAAACGTCAATGAGGCCCTTATCAATTTGGACAGCTTCATTTTTTTCAACTCAGTCGATAAGTTCTTTTTATCTTCTCTATTGACAACTAGCATTAAGAACTCAAAACGATATCACTACCTTTGGACTACACCATGACAGCATCTGCATAGCCCAGTTTCTTCAGTTTTGAGCACATGCACCCTCGGCCGGTCCATTCCCCATGCCCTCACTGTGATATCTCTATGCTCTCAGGTACATTGAGATCTTCAAGAGTAGCCGCGCCGAGGTGCGGACCCACTACGAGCCCCAGCGGAAGCCCATGGGCATGCAGAGACCCGGCCCCTACGACCGGCCCTCGGGTGGTCGCGGCTACAACATGATGGGCCGCGGGGGATCCTATGACAGAATGCGTCGCGGAGGCTACGGAGGAGGTGGGTGTTGAGTGAACTAAAGTTGAACTGAGGTCAGGTTGAAGTGCTAATGACTTTTGCATTTAAGAGAAACCACTCACCATATGTTCCTTCTTGCTAACACGGCACAATGGAGTTAATAAGATTAAGATGTAAAGTCCCCATAAGACCATGTGCTAATCTTGATTATGTATGTTCAGGTGTATCGGATGGACGGTATGGCGATGGCGGCTCTTCCTTCCAGAGCACAACAGGCCACTGTGTTCACATGCGAGGCCTGCCGTACAGAGCCACAGAGACAGACATTTACAATGTAAGTCGGAGGAAATATGTTGGATCGCGCACATCTTCAAATCTGCAGATGTCTTAAGTTGCATCTCACTCAAATGTGTGATTTTGTCCACCTTTGCGATTCTCAGTTCTTCTCGCCGTTGAATCCAGTGCGGGTCCACATTGAGATCGGCCCCGACGGCAGGGTAACCGGGGAGGCAGACGTCGAGTTCGCGACACACGAGGATGCCGTGGCAGCCATGTCGAAAGACAAAGCCAACATGCGTGAGTTTAGATCAAGTGACTCTGCCACTTCCACGGAGCATGTAGATGTTGGCAGTGATCTTCATCGTCTCTCTTTCTCTCTTTGGCCCCCCAGAGCACCGCTATGTGGAGCTGTTTTTGAACTCGACAGCAGGTGGCAGCAACGGAGCCTATGGCAGCCAGATGATGGGCGGCATGGGTGAGTGTCAGTAATGGGTCTTGAGATTACCGCCGTCTGTTCGGATGGAGACACCTGACCTCTTATCTGGCCCCCAGCCAAACTTAATTGCCGAACCCTGCTTTAAACGTTGCCCTGACCCCGATGTGTTCGCTCCTCTCCACAGGGAACCAGTCATCTTACAGTGGCGGGCAGCTGAGCTCAGGGTACTCCGGCGGATACAGCAGCCAGGGCAACATGGGCGGATACAGTGACTATAGTGAGTGTCAGCTCTGTTGGAATAGGTTTCCTCTACATGCACCCTAAACTTCAACTTTCCTTGCTCTCAAAACACTGAATTAATTCACTGAAGTATTAAAATGCACCACAACTGTGCTCTGTGCCAGGCTAAGCCCTTGGGACACAACTTGAGCAGTTATTTTTACCTGAAAGATAGAAATGGACTCTTTCTGAGTCTGACTTGTTGATGAACTCCTCGGTCCTATAGTGTGTATTCTCTCTCTCTTGTTAGGTAACCAGGGCGGAATGGGAAGCAGTTACTACGGCGGCGGTGGAGGCGGAGGAAGCAGAGGCTCTATGAATGGACTGGGTGGGGGATGGGGAATGTAGATTTTTTTTTCTCCCCCCATTAATTTGATGTTTTTTTAACTCAGCATTTTGCTGCAAGGACTGGAAACGCAAGTCTCACCTAGTAAACATAGGGTAGGGTCAGGTGAGGTTGTTTTGAAAAAACTGAGGGGGTAGGGTTTGTATTTTTCTTTTTTTTTTTTTTTTTAAGTGAATGATCTTCAGAGAGAAATAAGATCATCTGGCATCACAAAACGTGTCAGAGAGAAGCGTTGTCTGTCTTCCCCATTCCTCACATATTTGACACGTCACAGAAACCGTGCTTTAATTCTCATTACCCCGGAAGTGTGTCGTTTTGTTATCGTTCTCCAAGCACCTGGCTGTTCCTCAAAGTTAACACACCCTGTGCTGGTGGCTTTAACATTCATTTCAATGTCTGAGTGCATGAACAAAAGGAAAAAAAAAACCCACAGAAAATGTCTAGCTCCTAATGTTTAGACCTTGTTTCATCTTCTACATAGTGTTTAGCCTTTTTTATTTCCTGTCAAAATGTTAATCTGAATTTGAGACTTCACATGGTCAGAGCATGTTTTCGTTTTCTTAAGGTGTGTCTGTTGTTAGGACGGTTTCAAATCTGACGAAGGTTTCTACTGCTTCAAATGCTATTTGTATTTCCTGTGCACAAAGTGAATAAACTAGTCTGGAATATCTAATTGAAACAAGCGTTGCAAAAGAGGAGGCTTTATTCATTTATCAAATGTCTAGATAAAAAAACTTTTGGTCACCATTCCCAAATTAAGAAAATGGTTTTGGAGCCGTTGACACAATCCACAAAACCCTGTTCGTTATATAATACATTCTAAAATAGTTAGATTTTGTTAACATTCTACAGTCATTTACACAATAAATTTGCATGTTTCCAGCAGTGGGGCCATAGCCGCAAGTGTTGTTACAGAGAAGATGCATGACAAGTCGAACAATATCAAAGTGAAGTACATGTGGTCTCTATGATCCAGCTACACAGATGATCCCCAACAAAAAGCTCAAAACCAGCAGTAACTGTGGTGGCACCTCGGCCTAATCTACATCCACGCTCAGTTAATTGAGTACCAAATTATCAAAGTGATGTCATTCCAGCCCCAAAGAAACACTGGCCACATAGATATCCTAAACAAGTCCAAGCTCCATGCAAAGTCGAGTCTCCTGAACACAAAGTCTGCGTCAGCTGTATTAGCCCATCCCATCAGTGTTAAAAGGTGGCCCCCTTATTTAATACAGATGAGCTAAATGTTCCTGAATTTCAGGTAACAGTGGAAATGGAGCACCAAATCACATTTCCGTAAGATTTGATGACATTACATCTTTCAACGCGAGTAGTAACATTGTTAAAATGAAATCATAGTGGGTGAGTGTATGCAGTGTTAAAACTTCTGAAGCTTGTAGGTGTTTTTCGTCAGGAGACCGTGGAGGAGGAGCTTCTCTGCAGCAGGAGGGAGTGGCACATGTCGCACACCCGCACCGGCCGAGGGTAGGAGGGTAAGGCCAGCTCATTGCCGGAGCAGTTGTTGCAGTAGATGTCTCCGCAGTTTCTACAGTGGTGCTGCAACGTAAGAAACGCGGACAGCTCATGGTTCATGGCGGTGCCGTGAAGATGAATATTTTACAAGTGCGAGTAAAATGCGATGAAGACGGAGCCTACCTTCCTACGTGAGATGGAGAACTCCTTCTGGCATTGCTTGCACTGAGTGGCCTCGTCATCCTTCAGCCAGGCGTGGCCCTGA
>JBCAUF010000790.1:9467881-9481280 GCA_038406115.1 Haemulon aurolineatum | reverse complement strand
TGTGTGTGTGTGTGTGTGTGTGTGTGTGTGTGTCCTCGCATTGTGGGGTAAAAAAGTGGTTACAGAACCATAACAATAACAGAGACACACTGGAAAGAGCCCAGAGCCCTCTAAATGATGTCATGGTGTCTGTTATGTGTGTATACGATTGGAATTCAACAAAGTCAGACATGATGGGGTGGAAGTGTCTGGAAAATGTTGATTAATGCTAAATAATCATTAGGAAGAAGCTATGCTGTTATAGTGAGTCAATATTTTGCTAATTAATAGCAAAACACTTTTTATAGCACATGCACAGTACCAGTCAAAAGTTTGGGCACACTTTCTCAATGAATGTTTTTCTTTCTTTGTATTACTTTCGACATTGTAGATTAATACTGAGGACATCAAAACGATGAAGGAACACATACGGAATTACTTTGTTAAAAAATAATGAAACAAACCAGAATCTGTTTTAAATTTCATCCTTATTAAAGTAGCCACCTTTTGCTTTGATGACAGCTTTCACACTCTTGGCATTTTCTCAGCACCTGGAAAGGTTTTCAATTAACACATGTGCTTTGTCAAAAGTTAATTTCTGGAATTTCTTGCCTTTTTCATGTGTTTGAGACATCAGTTGTGTTGTGCAGAGGCTGGGTTGGTACACAGTTACAAGTCCTATTTGACTGGTTTGTCTAATAATGAAGACATCAAAACTATGAAGGAACACATATCAAATTACGTAGTGAAGAAAGTGTCATCACGTCTACAATGTGGAAAGTGACACTCAACACTGAATGAAAAGGTGTGCCCAAACTTGTACTGGTACTGTATGCTCTTTGACTCTTAGTCTTACATATGAGTGACAATTAGCATACTGACTAATAAACCCTCACTGGGATCTGTTTCCAGAAGCTGGATTGCAGGATTTTCTGAAAACATTGCAGAACAGGTCTTTTCATGTCAGATTTGAGCAGGCTCTGTGTTTGAGTCAGAAATGCTAGATTACTTGGAATGGGCCCAAGGTGTGTGGAAGTGTGTATTTGTCTGGAAGTGATTTTGTGCTAGGTGTGCCAGGAGGTTTACACAGATTAGTGTGTGTTCCTAAGGTGTGCCTGTAATTGCTATATGTGACAATACAGGATGGTGGCCATAAACTTACGCTAACCATTGCATTCCATTGACAATTTCGGAGGAGGGAGCTGTGAAGAGACGGCTTGAGCCCACATGTATTTTATGTGACCTGGTAATAAACACAGAGTAATTTTGATAGGCTTTTTGAAACTGTTGTCATGGTTACCATCACTGGTGTTTTGTTGTGACATGCTGTTGCTGTGCAGTAATGACTTTCTAGCTGATAAACTCGGCGGCCACCTTTCTTCTCACTTATACGACTTTCCATAGTTACACATGTTCAATGTCCTCCCAAGTAACACATTGGCTGTTGTTGGGATTATTAAGCAGTCTCTACCAGTCAGCGGGATATCCCGGTCACTCTCACCTGGTTCAGCAGATATTCTTATCAATAAACACTTGTAGATGCAGGTGGTTAAGTAGGTTTTGAGTGCCGAAAATAACCCACATACTAAAACTAAACATTTCATCAGGTGCTGTCAGTGCTGTATCCACTCAAGATGTGACTGAACATGCTCTTGTGTTCTTATGCGGCTCTAAGACGGTGTTTTGTTCAGTCAGGCACATGTACACACTCCGCCACACAACCACACATATATACACACTTAAGCCCATCACAGCTACTGGTCAGACCTCTCATTAGTTTTACTGCCATCCACATCAAAGACAGAGACCAATTTTGTCCCTCTGGACTGACAAATTAGGCTCTGGTTTCAGTTAACAGGGTCAGGTTTTGATTAGGAAATCATTTAACTGTTTTACTCTGACTAGGTCTTCTCACGAAAGGTTTGCAGACTTTGAGTATCCTTCAGAGGGGACTTCTTGCTTTGCTCTAGTGGTCTGGTGGCACCCTCCAGTGGTCAAAGTAGTACAATGTTCTGTTACAGATTTGTTTTAACCTGTAGGGAATGACCTCCTCATACCGAATAGCATTGCCTTGCAGAAATGATGGTGACGACTAAGTTTGTATTCAATAATGTCCATGTTCTGTGACCCAGTGACTCCAAATTAATACAAAAACCACTGGTTAATACATTTTATTTTTATCAGGTTTATTTTTGTTGTTGCACACTGTTAAATAGTGAAAGTGCCCTCTAAAGGCAGAGACAGAAAGAGCAGAAGAGTTCAGCTAAGAAGCTCCTTATTAGTCAATTTCTTTGCAAAGCTTGTTTCAAAGTGGCATAAATATCTAGCAAAACTTCCTCTCACATTCTTTATCACCAAAGCCTCCCGTATATTTTGTTGTAACTGAGAGATAGATTGTTTAGTGGAATGTTAAAACTAATATTTGGTAGTCTGTCCTTTTTTTGTTTGTCTGTCATGTCTGCTTTTCATATTGTATATATGTATAAGTTTGGTGCACTGATGTAGTATGACATCTCCAAGAAGGGTTGACAGAGTCTGTGCACATGCATTACATTGTTGTTGTTTTTTAAAAACAATGCAAACTGTTATGAAGTTACTGATTATAATCACATTTTACACAAAGGTCTTAGATGACCACATCAGCTTCAAAGTTACATGATTGTCTATCAAGTATTTAACACTTTATGTACATGACATGGCTGGTAAATTAACACTAAATTAAAGAAGGAATCTATGGAAAAATAGATGAAGGCATGAAAAAAAGAGAATTGCATTTGTAACATATTTTATTGGCATTGTTGCAGACATCATGTGCACAAACTCACTCATCCAAGATTAGAGAAACACAATAATAAAATAAATATGAGGTTCTTTAAAACAGTATTTTCAAGTTTTTTGGAGATGTCTGTTGTTAAAATACACACATTAGTATATCAGTAAACCTATTGATTTGTAATGTCTGTGCATTACTGGTGAAATTACAGTATGATGTTCTTACCCTGCATTAAAAATGTTTTAATGGACTGTTTTAGGTTAAGGTATTAATCTTAATAACACCACATAAAAAAAGGCTCACACTCTTGTGTTTTCAAAGCTATCAACTCAAGAATCATTCATCTTGTTCTAGTAAAGCAACAGAAGCACAGAACAAGCAGCAGCAAATAAACAACAACCAAAGAATTGCTGTCTTCAGTTGCAATGTGAAAACTCAAATAACATTGCAAGCTAACATTAGACACCCCCTTTATACACTGTGTATTTAAAACCCAACAGGCTCCAGGAAGGCGGCCTCTATCCTCTATTTCAGGACCTTTTCCCCCCTGTTGGGGGTAGGTTGGGGGGATGTTTGTGGTAATAGTCTGGTGGGGTGGGATTGGGGCTTGCATTCATCCCTGTTGGGACATAGTACATACTCTCCAGGTAGCTCTGGTCCAGTGGTGGGTGGTTTTGGGGCTCTGGCTTGGGTGCTTGACCCGGGGGATTCCTGTAGCTGACCCCAGACCCGCTTGGATGCATTGTTGCTGCTGCAGAAACCTCAGGATAACGGGGTGGCTGGGGCTGAGGCTGGGCATGGGTGTGAGGAGGGGGCGCTGCATAGGGCATGTACTGTGGAGCAGGAGCATACATGTTGGGGTTGTGCAGAGATGAGTAGGGGGCTGCTGAAGGAGGATACAGGCCTGAATGTGACATTGCTTGCTGTGGGATGAGCACTTCCACATATTGGCCAGTCTCTGGGTCAAACAGCATTTTCCTCAGTGGCTGTACAGGCACCTCGATATAAAAATACTTCCCTGTCTCTGGATCCAGGAGCACTCTGCGTGGCGTCTGCCCATAGCTGCTTTCCGAGTACAAACTGGAGCTGTCACCCCCATATTCAGAACCATAGGGAGGTCCCAGGCTTTGAGGGCCACAAAGGTACTGGGGATCCATAGGAGGAAGGCCAGGAGAGTGGCTGTGGGCAGGATCACTGTAAGGAGCCCCGGGCATGCCTGGTGGTTGTTGCTGGGGGGATCTGTGGACAGGGGGTCGGCGAGAGTCAATATGCTGTGGTGGCTGCAACGTGCGGTCAGCAGGGCAGGCCTGCATGAGCGAGGGGTGTGGAGGGCAGGGAGGAGGCTGGTGGAGAGGCTGGTACATGGTCGGTGGCTGGCTTGGCCCAAGAGGACTTGATTTGGGAGAGCTGGGCTGGTAGCTCATCTGCTGAGGGTCAGGTCTGCACTGGTGAGGACGGAGCGGGGGCTGAGCCACTGGGTAAGGTAGTGTCTGGCCTGGAGAGTGAGGAGGGGCAGGGGGGGTGAGAGTATGGGGGCTGCGGTGATGATGAGGAGGGGTGAGACCGGGATGGGAAGGGCAGCCAGCTGTGCAGGAGCATGGAGGAGGGCGGGAGGAAAGTTGATAGTGATTTGACCTCCTGGGTGTCAGGTCTGGGAGCATAAGGGGACTGAAGCTCTCTCTTTCATCGTAGCTTGGGGGGTCATCTGAGGCATAAAAACGCAGGTCATCTGTCCTTTGGGAGTGCTCGCTGGAGAATGATCTGCGGTATGGCTGCTGTGTGTATCCTGGCACTCGCGTAGTGGAAACAGCAGCGGGTTGTTTTACATTGTTTGAAGTGACTGGCATAGCTTGCTCATGAGGGTATGCTGTTCTTGGATGCTGTGTTTGGCTGTCTGGATCCACAACAGCTGGCAGGCTTGGCTGGTTGGCTCCAGCTGAGGGAGGTCCAGGGACTTGGATTGCTTTTGGGTCAGACAGTGGACCTGGAGCTGAGTTTAAACCTGGAGCAGTGGCTGATGTCGGGGCTGTAGCTAAGGTTGTGGGCCTTTGTATATAGCTAGAGCTCTGAGGTGAGGCTGGAGGCTTTTGCTGCGGGCCTCTTTCATGAGATGCCTCCGTCTCTGGTGGTGGTGCAGCGGGCTGGTTTGTGAGACTGGAAACGGTGGTTGCTGTTGTTTTGCAAGGTGGAGGTTTGAGGCTGGATACTGCAGATACAGCTAGTTTTCTTGTATAGTTCGATGTTGATGTCGACTCACTGGAAATTTTTCGATAGATCGTTGGTGAGGACACCACAATTGTTTGAGACCTTTCCTCACCTTGTGGTTTAACAGTCGATGTTGTTGGTGATGGTCTCTGTGCATCATTTTGTGTTGTTCCTAAATCTGCAGGTTTAAATTTGCAGCTTGGCTTCGGTGGCACAGCTGGCTTTTGAGAATTTTTAGCTATAGATTTGACTTCAATGGTTTGAGGCCTGTTGTTTCCTGTAGAGCTTGTGGGCACCTCTTGTTTCTGTACTTCTTTAGACAGTGACTTAACCTCAATTGGCTGTGGTTTGAACCTCCGTATTGCAGGAGACCTTGGGGGGAAAGTTGGATCTAGTCTTTTCACCGCTTCAAAATCTCCTATTTCCCTCTGTTTGGTAGGAGGTGGGGTTTGCTCCAATGTACTCCTTAGTGGAGAAGCACTTTTTTGCTTTGCTGCGTCTTTTACGATGGGCTTAATGCCAACTCCCTCATCTTCTCTGCTCTTTGTAAGGGTGTCTGTGTTGTCAGACACCGCTGAGGGGCCAGACGTGGTAGATGAGGAGGAGAAGGTCCTTTCTCTATGAGACTCAATCCGACCTCCATCTGAAGGAGCGGTGGTCTGAAGGGGGATCTCCAAGCAATTCACATGCTTTCGGGGAACCCCTTTACCCCCAGCTGTGTTCTGGTTGTCACCCACCACCGCGCCAATGTCAGCTTGGTACCCTTTCTCCTTTAATAACATGGAAACTGAGTGGCCACTGCTAGCTTGGGTGCTGCCAGGAGTAGTTGGCCCAGGCGAAGTTGAAGCAGCTGGAGCTTGCAGTTGGGTGTGAATCTCTTCCTGGGCTGCAGATGTCTTGGTCTTGCTGGATCCATCCCTTATTAACACCACAGCAGTGGACACCTCTCTTTCTTTACTGGGCAGTTTGGGGAGGCTCCCGAGCATGGGAGGCTTTCTGTCTGCTCTAACCACTACAGGTTTGTCCTCATTGTCTGATGCTCTATGCACCTCTGTAGTGGCCATTTGTGTTTCTGCTACCATGTTTAGATCTTCTTGATATGCAGTGACATTTGCCATGTCTCCTGTCCTGATGAAATGTTGTGGAGAAGCCTGGGGTTTGTTAACTGGGGTCTCTGAGTCTTTTGTGCTGCACATTTTATTTCTGTCTTCTTTCCAGCAAACAGCCTTATATTCGATTTGCATCGGCTGGGGACGAGACAGAGTATTTTCTTTGCACTGAGGAGGTGGAGTTAAGGTGAGCAGCTTTGAGTCTTTTACCTCCTCTTTCTGTTCCTCTTTCCTCTCCACTGTGAACTCCTCTTCCCGCTCCTCCTTCCTTATCTCTTGCCTCACCTCCCTCTCATTCCCTGCTATGAGCTCATCCCTCCTTTCCTCTTTTATCTCCTCCCTCCTTTCCTCATTGAAATTCTCCATCCTTTCTTCATTCGCATCTGATGTCATTACAGAACTGGTTGCCTTGAAGGACAGATTGTATGTATTTTTCACAAGTCGCCTCACATCTCTAACTTTGTGAATAGGGACCTTAACTTGATTATTCCCATTTCCTTCCTCTTCCTCTGTTTTCTCACCTACACTGGTCTCTACTGTGTCCTCCCTTTCTTTGTAAGACATGTCAGGTGAAGGAGCCAGAGGTTTGTTTTCTGCCTCAGGTGTGAGACAGACATTTAGGGAGGCTTTCTTTTTCTCCACAGCTTTCAGTGTAATCTCCTGTCTTTTTGATGTGTAGGCGCCCTTGTCGCTCAGTTGCACTTGTTTATGGTCCTCTGTGTTTTCACATTCCTGGTCTCTATTTGTCGCCCTGGCCTGCATGCTGCTGGCTCCAGTGGCAGAAGGAGCTCCTGTGTTCCCGGCAGTGGCATTTGCTGAGTCACCACCCTCCCTTCCGTCCCATGTTTTACCGTCATCTGCTAGTTGAACTCCAGATCTCGGCTGTTTACTATCAAATGGCACTCTCAGTTCTGATCTCATCTCAGATCTCGATGAGGTCGCACTCCTGCTTTGAGAATCGGCCTCTTCACTCTCCGTCTGTGAAAATGTGACACTTCTGCTGCTGCTCGATGAACTTGGCCTGTTGCTGGATCTCACTCCAAGGCTTTTAGGTCGTTTGGCTTCATCCTTTGGTTCTCCTCTCATGGAAAGACCCTCAGATGAAAGGCTATAATCGGACTGAAGACTGGAACTCAGATTATACGCATCAGGTTTTGGCGACTCTCTCAGTGGTGTCTCTGTCCTCTCCGTTGGTGGGCTGTTTTCCTCAAAAGTGTTGCCCGCCCCTTCTCCTGTCTGCTCATCAGGTTGTTTATCTACACTTTGCATCTTCTTGGACAACACACTCTTGATGAGACAAGTGGCCATCTTGGTTTTAGTGCAGGTTTCATCCAGAGAAGCAGCTTTCTGGAGTTTTGATTTTCCATCATTTTGTTGATGGGGCACAGGGCTGTGCCCAGAGGGGTAGCTTTCTTGCACTGCTGCCGGTGTACTGTGTTGTCTCACAAATGTCTCTCTGGAGCGACTCTCCAGAGAAGGGCTTTCCACCATCACTGGTAACCCCGGACTACTATTATCGCTGCTCTCATCCTGCTTCCCTTCAGCATTATCCTTTCTTTTCAGCTGGATCTGTCTCTTCGGCACTCCTCTTCTCGCCTTTCTGGAGTCCTCTCTTTCCACGGCCACGTCCACACACTCAAAGCTGCCCATCTCATAGCGCCTTGATGGATCTAGGCCATCTGAGTAGTATGCAGATGGTTGCTGGAAGCAGAGTTCATCATTGTCCAGCTTTGGAGCAGAACCCCTGAAGTCAGCATAGGCCAGCCAGGCAGCATTGACCCCAGCTGGGCTGTCCTGGGTGGATGGTTGAGAAATGTTGGTAGATGAACGATGGCTGGAGTTGTACATATCAAGATAATCTACCTCAGGGCTCGACAGGCTGCGGAAAGCCACGTCTGTAAACCACTTCACCTCATTGTCTGCCTCATCAAGCTCACTCCCCATGCTGGAGCTTGAACTCCGGCAGGGCCTGTTCACGGGCACGCGTCCAGGAGTGCTGTTCTTCTTCTGGGGTGCTGGAGGGTGAAGCCGTCTGCCAGGACCACCACCCCTGGTGTCTTGTTGGGAAGCAAGTCTAAGCAGACTCTGTTGTGGCTGTAGCTGTCTGGTGGCGAGCGAGCTCTCTGAATAGGAATGTGCTGTTGGCAGTCCCTGACGGGTCTCTCTGCTTGTGGGAGCTGCTCTGCGACTCACAGGCCCTTTTCTATTCCTGGAATTGAATGACAGCTCAACCTGTTCTCCTCTGTAACTGGCGTCCCCCTGCCACCCCTTCCCCTTTTCAGGAAGCCGCTCCTCCCTCTTACTCTCTCTCTCCGTCTCCCTATCCATTTGCCTCCTCCTACGTACCTCTCTATCGTCCTCCAGCTGCATTTTGCTCTCCATCTCCAATTGCGTTCCTACCCTGACCCACTGGGCCTGGCTATTATTGTCTACAGGGGCAACATTGGGGCTTTCCCTATTTGTCACCACCTTCCTTAAACTACCACCCGGTGAGGATGCTACAACCTGAGAGGGGCTGCGGCTTCTGTTCTGCCACTGTCTGTATGGCTTCTCAGGGGCTATGATGTGGACAGGTGTAAACCTGGTGAGTGGTGGAGAGGGAGTCCGCCTTCTGTTTACATGGTGGGCCATGTCCTCAGTAAACCTCTCACTGTTTTCTCGTCTAACACTGGTCAACTGCCGTCTTCCTGCGTGTTCACGTGTACAAGATGACTTTAATGATCTGCTGATTTCAGGAGTTTGGGAATAAGTAGTGGATTGAGGTTGTGGGTTTTCTGGTCTCTGCACAGGTGACTTAGATGGAGCCCCCTGGACAAGGGGAATGCTTGCACTCCTGTCCTTAGAGACTATAAGATTAGGGGAATGAGACTTGATTTCAATGGAAGGATTATTATAAGTGTCTTCTTTCTGATTGGATTCTTCTAAGGAGGGGGCCACACTTGAAGTACCCTGGAGGTTTTCTTCCTTTGGTGATGTTTGTCTCTCTAGGCTTTCTACTTTCAGTGAACTATCTACCTTTTCCTCAGCTAAGAACGGTGAAATAGAGACAGGTGAATGAACTGCCACCACTGGTGATCTGCTTTTGATTTCAGCCGCAACTGATTCGACTCCCCTGTCTAGTTCAAAGGAGGGTGACACGCTCTCTTTAGCCGAATGTGTGGGGTGCTGTATTCCTGACGAGGGATCCCCGCCGACCTCAGGTGTATCGCTCAGCGGAGACGTGGGCTGTGTATACTGAAGGCTGTACTCTGTGGAGACGTTTGCTGGTGAATGCTGATGATACCTCGGCTCAGGAGATGGGGCGACAGGTGACGACTCTTTACTTCTATGCTGGGGTGACGGACTGTGATACTTGTCAGATGAAGGGCTTTGATATCTTGGCTCAGGGGAGGGAGTGTGATACCGAGGGCTGTAATCTGTGGAGAGGTTTGCTGGCGAATTCTGACAGTACCTCAGCTCAGGAGATTGGGCGACAGGTGACGGCTCTTGACTTCTGTGCTGGGGTGACGGACTATGATACTTGTCAGGTGAAGGGCTTTGATAGCTTGGCTCAGGTGAGGGGGTGTGATGCTTCGGCAGGGGTGAAGGTGTTTGGTACCTGGGTTGATGCAACACAGTTATTTCAGACTGCAAGTCAGAGCTTGTGGAGCCTAATATATGAGGTGAGTCTCGTGGCGTACCAGAAGACTCTGCTATACTGCTCTGTGTGCTCTCTCTGCTTGGGGTGGGGCTCCTTGCATCAGGGGACGCAAGCGTCCTGTCAGGCTCAGGGGTGGAGAGACAGGAAAGCCCAGGAAATGGGGGTGTATTCCTGTCTTCGGGCTGAATAACAGAGTAAGAAATCCCTGTGATATGAGGGGACGAATTGAGGCTTCTTGGTGAGACAGAATCAAAAGGGGGCTCCAGGAGAGGAGAGGCCGATGTCGTCTCCACTTCAGAGGACCGTTCTCTCCTGCTGACCTCAGGTGAGGATGCTGTAATCCTGATTTCAGGTGAGGGAGAAGTATATCTGTGCCCTATAGGAGAGCAGTTGCTTGTGACCTCAGGTGACGGAGATAAACTGTAAATTACCACAGGTGAAGGCACTTGGATCCCGATTTCAGAGGGTGTTGAAACGTGTCTTAGTGGGTTGAAGGGACCAGGAGAGAGTGTTCTTGTTTCAGTGTTTGCTGGAGAGGCAGCGCTGAGCAGGCCAGGTGAGGCAGCTGTGTGACGAGATTCAGGTGAGCCTCTGCTCTCCACAAGCTCAGGAGAGGTCGCTACTGAAATGACAGGTGAGGGAGGGGTGTATCGGGGAGCAGGTGTTGACACAGTGCTGACAGGTTCGGCCGATAGCCTTACACCTAGGCTCTCAGGAGTATTTGTGGTGTCTCTCCCAGCAGTGGGAAGATCTGAGATCAGCTCAGGGGTCCGTGTAGGATCTTGGATATCAGGTGTGGAGACTCTGCTGAACAGATCAGGCAGGGAGACCCTCCCCCTTAGCTCAGGAAAAGGAGATGATGCTTGAGTATCAGGGGAGTAAGGCCTGTTTGTCAGCTCAGGAGAGACAAGTGTTTCTCTTGACTGGGATGATAACTCTGTACCACTGGACGAAGGTAAAGGGGATGAAAGGATGGCTCTAGAGTCAAAGGCTGATTCTGTACAATCTACAGAGAAATCTTTGGATGTGGACTCAGGTGAAGGACTCTTGTGTTGATGAAAGTAGCCACTACTTGGCTCAGGTGAGACTTGCGCTATCCTGAATTCAGGTAAAGATTGGGTGTTCACTGATTCAGAGGAGGATGAGCTGACACAGCTCCTTGGCTCAGGGGAGGGGCCTGGAGATAAAGACTGATGTGAAGCGCTGCTGTGTCTATCTTTGAAAGTAGGAGTGATCCTCCTTGGTTCAACTTCTGAATGCACCTCCTCAGGATTAGGAGGTGATGGTGAACATATTTTTTCAACAGAGGCAGAAGATAAAGATGACTCTGTTCGCTCCGGATGAAAGATATTGGGGCTGATATGTCCAGGAGAGGGGGTCCTCCCACCAGTGTTGAGGACTTCAGATGATGGGTTAGTTGTACTAAGCAGAGTCACTGGTGATTTGCTTTTTGGTTCTAAATTTGGGCTGCTGTTCTCAGAAATTTCTGGATGCCCGGAGCTCTCGTTCTGCAACGGAGGGCTGCAAAGCCTTTCCCCAGAATCTTCTAAGCTCTCCTCCCCTTCACTAGAGCCCTGTGCAGTGTGGTAAGAGCCCGATGAGTCGTTCAGGTCATCCACCGGGGGTGATGCTGCAGCTGTCCCGTCCACCTCCCTCTGGGAAGGGACAAAAACCCCTACAGCAGGGCTGCTTGAGAGGGAGGGTGACTCACAGTCGTCTCCAAAAATGTCACAAAGGCAGGTAGTCTCAGAAATTGCAGTGCGCTGACTAGGGACGTTGATGATGTCAAAGATCTCCACGTGGTTTGGGGTGCCGTCACGATGGCACAGAGAAAAGGTGCGGGGCGCACTGCGCAGGAAGGAGTAGCTGTCCCCCTGGAGAGTCCAGCTGTCCATCGCTCGTCCACAAGCTCCAAATTCTCACTGTGGCCAGTCCAGTCTGCTCCTCTAGTCTGCTCTGGGCTTGGTTCCTGGACTGAGAATAAGATATGATCATCTGGAGGGTGCATATCTTATTCATTTATATCACCCGTAACACTGATCAATATCAATGAGAGACAAAAACTTATTAAGAACAAATACAAAAGCAGTGTGCATTTGTTTAGTTTGCCAACAGCAAATTTCATTTAAAGCTCAAACATACGAAAAGCTGATGTAAACCTCTACAAGGGATTCAGTGCATAAATATAACTCTGTCACAGTGCCTTAAAAAGCAGTAGCAAACAACTTATAATCAACGCGAAACAATATGCAAACAATCACTCAAAGCTATAAAAATCAATATTGTTGAATTTAGTGTATCTATACATTGCTTAAAAGTTCACAAGGTTTCATCGAGACATTATACATGCAATTAAAATTTACTAACACTTAGATTAGCTCTTCCCAGTACATACCCTTTATCTAAAAATTCCACATTGCCTTGCTGGTGTAGGATTGACTGGAGAAAGAGAGCTTGCCCCATGTGTAAAGAGAGACAGAGAGAATGAATGGTACTGTACCTTTGGCCAACGATGAGGCTTTCCCAAGGGCACTGAGTTCCTCTGTGTCGCAATATCTACAGTATCCCTCATCCGGCGAACTGTCTCTCAAAATCCACAGCTGAATCCAGGACTGAGCAGCTCTGCGTGTAGCTCAGTCTGGCAGTGCCACACTGGCCAGACAACGTCAGAATGCAGAGGACACTGCCATGTATCAGATCTGAATAGAAAGAGCAAAGAGGGCCACCTCGCTCAGACCCATTACATCCCCTAATGCTCCCATCTCTATTTCCGCCCCTCCCTCCTGAGCTGGCCTCTGGGAAATCGCTTACTGAGTCTAACCTGGATCTTTTTTCTTCTCCAGGCCAGGGTTTGGTTGGACATTGGCTTTCCTGTGTGAGCTGGGCTGGGGTGCAGAGCTGGGGGGTGGGTGGGTTTATAGTTAGCAGCAGGTGCTGATCCGGCCAGGACGGATGAGTGCGCCAGGAATCTGACACTTACAGCCAGCTCAGTCACAGGGCTTCTCTATATATAGACCCATACTATCATGGCCAGATAGCCGTAGTTTGAGCTTTTTGCCTGGGCACGCTGGTGGGAAAAGAAAGGGGCAATGCAGAGCTTGAAGTACAGCCCATACATTGTCCACTTAACACTTAACCACTAGACTTGAGATTATACTTGAGGGTGTGGCTGATGTTCGCTTGTGTGTATGTATGTGTTTAGGTGTGTGCATGTGTTTATGCTAAGGTGTAACTTGGGTGCAACAGGTCGAAGGTTAGCATGGGCCACCCAGCTTTGACAGGTCGCATGCACAACTCCAGTGCTAGCAACACGTGGTCAACATTAGTGAGTGGCTCTCACATTTTAAGTCACGTTTTTCCTTTTAATGTGTGAGTACTTCATGTTTCAAGATCAATACAGCCAATGAGAAATTTCAGTTTTAAATTTGTTTAAATTAACCTGTTATATTGATTATTATTATTGTTCATTATTTTTTTATAGAGCTTTATTTTACCTGAGATTGAGATGGCATTGTCATTAACAATGGTGTCAAGGTGTAAATTGACATCAAAAACAACAATGTAACATAGCTAAAAGTTAAAATACAATATAAACATGCTATGGAGCCAATAAAATGAATAAATGAATACAAAAGAGCATGACATTAATAAATACAAGGGAAGAATAAAAGAATAAAAACTGAAATTAGGGCT
>JBCAUF010000790.1:9174459-9184873 GCA_038406115.1 Haemulon aurolineatum | reverse complement strand
TGTGTGTCTGACTGAGCCTTTATTCTGTCATGCAACAAACAGAATAAATCATGATACCACCTATATGCTCAGAGAGGATGGCTGCTCTGTGTTATCATGACTCATTGGTATCATTAGTGTAGTAGTTATATATATTGTGGTGATTACAGTGGGACATTAAGCAGCTCATATGTCTCTTCCTCCTACTGTGATTGATTTTTTTCATACTTGTAGACAGCGTAATGGTGAACTGTCCCTTAAAGCTAGAGGACTTTGAAATGCCACTTTGAATAAATGGAGGGAAAAGGACTTCTTTTTTTTTTTTTTTACGACTCTTTCAGTTGCACACGAGCAAGTAAAGAAAAGTGAGGGTTACTTAAAGAACAAAGTGGGGAAACTCTGGCAATGTTTTGAAGTCTCTGCTCTTTTGTGTCTTATCTATCTGTAAAATTTCCCTTTGATGTCTTGTCACCTTCCCCCATTGTGAATTCTCTTTGCTCTTTCCACAATGCTTTATTTCAAAATTTCCCTTTTTATTTTTCCGATACGTGCAATCAAAGTAAATTATTCATGGTCCCACAGACTATAAAGTTTAAGCAGATCTGGTGACTATTTCCCCAGCTGCTATTGTTATGAACAAAAAGAGGAAAGGGGCAAGTAAAAGGCAACTTCATTAATGACACATTATGTTTTATGGTCTACTTGGAACTTCAAGTATCCTGAGCATAATTTGTTTCTGTTTTATGTGAGCCACCCCGGTCCCCACCTGCCTCACTTGGGGTAGATGAAGGGCATTTCTCGACATGAGCTTTGAGACCCATTAAACCTGCTTTTTATATGCACCTCAATGAAATGCAGACGGAGTGCACCTGACAGTTGAATGAAACCTCATATTCCTTCAACTCCTTTGTCCACTTTTTTGGTTTGCTTACTTGACAAATAGTAGGACACAGTATTTATGGGTGCCATCGAAAAATAGATTGGAAAAGTAAAAGAGTTAGTGATGCCTCTCCACCAGCAAAGCCTACTTGCCATTCAAAAGGGGGGAAAAGAAGAAATACGGTCGTTTCTTTGTGCTGTGACTATTTTAAAGAAGTTAAATGCAACTGTGAAAAGAGTTCTTGGAGAAGAAAAGAGACAAGAAAGACGAACAAAAAGGGAAATGGAGCCAGCGAAGGATATGCTGTCCTTTGTACTTTTGGCATGTTGGCAGCACTTGATGAATGGACGTCTCTGAAGGAACCGCGTCTCCTCACAGGGAACGCCTGACCTCTCTCAGTTACGTAGCAACTAGATGTTTGGTGTTAGGAATTGTATTTCACATCATTTTTATCTATGAATGCACCCAGCCATAAATCTAAAGCAGACGTGTGCTCCATTAAAGAAGAGGGATAACGTTTTCTTAACTCTTTCTCTCTTAACTCCTCGGCTCATGTTTGGGGTCAATTGAACAGTTCCTGCTATTTGGTTTCACTTACTGCCACACATTGTTTTTCTGGCATTGGATGTGACGCTGCCTTACAAATGGCGAATGCCTCAGTATAAACTCTCCCCACCAACCCACAAAACACATGTACACACACAACCACTCTAGCATATCAACACTTGGAGGCTTGAGTCTTTCACACCAGAGCCAAGCCTTTTAGTGCCGTGATGTCAACACGTAGCTGCATACAATGAACACATTTTCACCGTCGCAAATCACTAAAACGTTTGCTGAGAGCTTATTCTGAGAGGACGTCTAGAAAGTCTACAAATGCCCGCAGATAGATTTCACTTTATTTTTTCAAATCGCCGACTTTAATTCAGTTGCTTCAGGGGAGATTCGAAAGTAATTATGCGAAAACGTGTTGTGGTTGTTGCAGCAGCACATTTCTGCCTCGACACAGCTTCAGATTCCCCGTGTTTTGTCATTTTGCAGTACAGTAATCAAGCTCTGCACTCCAAATGGCTTACAATCAACATTTCACGAGGAAAAGTTTGATAAGTAAGAGTACATATAAAAAAAGGCAAGAGGAATGTCAACCAAAAAAAACCACATTAAAGTCATATCTGTTGATTAAAGATCTGAAAAGAAAAAGAAATCAGTGCAAGCAGATTGGAAGCACACCATTTCTAAGTTGGTCATTCGGCTCTTTGATGTTATGAAGTTCTGAGAGCAACACTGATCACCGGGCTGGTATTCAAACTTCTCCGAGTCGTGTTATGGATCCGGCTGTTCTGTATGTTGGCGTCTGTTTCTCCTGCTTCAGGTTTCAGCTGTTGGAGACGTTTAACATTCCTATCAAACCATTAAAGCACATTACGAACTCGACAGACGAACCCAAAGGCACCTACTGTACCTCACGGCCCTGATCACAGTCATTTTGGGTCTGCAGTCTGGTTGGCCAGCCGTGCACCTAGGAATTACGTCTATATTTGATGTGACTGCACTCCACAATTTACACGCAATACCAATGTTCAGCATGTAGCCATGTGTAAAGTAATGGTGTGGAGGAGGCTGTGGTGGTGGACGGGGGTGTGGCACGTCTGAGTTTTATTCCAGAGACGAGAATTTTCATGCCATTACAGACCTGCAGTAGTGTCCTTATTATCTAAAGTTATTATGAGACATCAGCAGTCTGAGTTAGTCAAACCCTCCAAAGAGTGAGTTTTCTTTCACTAAAAGGAGACACAGAAAGGGAAATTTGCTCTAAAAATGGCAGAAACCTTGGACGATTCAGACGTCTTTTGTCTAAAACAGATCACTGGAGCCTCATATTAGCTTCTCGGAGTAGACCTCTGCAGCAGATTTTGTCACTCATCTCCCCCATTGAACTTAACTTCAGTATGAACAGAAAACAAAATCTGTTTCAGTGTTCATACTGTTTTGACACCTCACTACCGTTTGAGGAGATTCTTGAAAAATTGTGAACCAAACTGGTTCCCTGCTCTTTCCTTACTGTTAGTCTTGGACAGACATTGGACTGATGAATGGAGCTTGATGTGAAAAGCAAATGTACTCATGAGTTTTCAGAATGATTAAATAATGATGTTCTTGTCTGGCAGCAAGGTTAGAGAGGGCAGGACAGACAAATAAACATGATATCAAATTTTGTGAACTGAGCAATAACACCAGTTGCATACATTGTTTTCTTTACGTTCATGGAAAATTGTTTGGGGATTGTGTCGAATGTTGTTTAGGTAACCCAAGCAGACTGTGTGTTTCCATTTAAATATTGTGCTCATTCCAGGAGAAGCTGCCACATATGCAACACCAGATCTTTCTTTTGAAATGTGTTATACATTAACAAAACACTCAGAGTTAGAGTACTTTTTTTCAGTGCATTTTTTCAGTCAACAGTTCTCTTCTAAAAGACAAACAAACCAGCAAAAAAAAATCACGAAATGTTTGGCTTACTTGCAATATAATCCCTCTTTGTTTGTCCCTATTCAGTAACCTATTTCTTCTGGGGCCCTTCTCTGTGGTACAGTATCTTCATGTCTGGATTTTAGCACCAGCACCAAAGCTTTCTGACAGCTCTGCCTGAACAATCAGGCGGAGTGACCCTGGGAAATCAGAGGGATGAAGCTCGGCGGGCAAACATGGCAGCACATTCCCCTCTCTGATCACCAGTCCAACCGGTTTAAATGAGAACAGGCGGCTGAAGCATTTTGCCCTGCTCGCCCTGATGTGTTTGTGATCATTATGAGTGGTCAGGCCCCTCGGTGTTCGCCCATTATCTGGACATTGAGCCTGCTCTGCACTGTGGGAGGCTCTTCAGTTCAGATAAGAATGGTATGCTACATGTTCGGCGTTACTTTAAAGTATACAGTGCATTGAAAGTGGTGCCGCAGTTGTTTCTCCAAAATTCGGCGATTAAATGTTAACACTTTGGGGATACAGTCTCTCATGTTTTTTAGTTGTTTTGAATCTGTAAAGATTAATATGGAGGAGAAACAGCTTTGTGAGAAAAAGAATAAAAGGCATTATCTTGAGATTTCTGGAAAAATCCCTATCCGATATCATTCAAGCATGTGAAATAAGCTCTATTTTCTGGTTTTGTGATGCATTTTCAACCCATATAAAGTCGTTTTCACACTCTGTCTCCCTTGGCAGCAGTTGCAGCGTGTCTCTGTGGGTTGCTGGAATGGTTTGTTTGTTGCACATGAAAGAAGTGGGTCTGAGCTGTTTTCTGCAGATGTTTATTCACCGTGGCACTGCCTCAGAAAAAAAAAAGTCCAAGAGAGAAAAACCTGCTCTCTGCGGATGGTAGTTTGTAAATTAATTGATTTATTTGGTTTGGGAAAATTGCACGCGTCACATATTTGGAGCAATCAAATCAGCAATTATGTGGTTTCAAATTTCATGTTTGCGCCCAGCTGTGACAAGCTCAACTGTCCTCGGGAGAAGTCTGGCTGGGTTTAATGTCTGTTGAAAAAGGCTGATTGCCTGGCATCATGACTAAAGATAATGCAAAACAACGATACAAATACGATTATGATCAAAGTATAGTATAATCTCTCAAGTATTTTTAGATAAAATTTACATCACTACCTACTCTCAGCTCTCCACATCAAGAATGTACACATTGGGGAAAATACTGAAGCACTAGTGAGGAGCATATCTACAAAATAGCAGGAGATGTAATACATTCTATATTAGATTACATGTAGGACAGTTGCTGTATATTGTCTTTACTCTACAACATGTCCAAGCTTTCCTTAAAATCTTTCAGACACATGAAAGCTTGCTGAGAAGGGAAATTATGAAATGGAGGAAACAGAATCCCTCTCTACTGGTGTCTATTTTTACTGGTGGCAAGAAGAGGAGTTTAATATATAATGTTAAAGGTAATCTTGCATGTGTAATCTCTACTAAAAGGGCCATGGAGCAATTTTTTTTTTCGATGATCAGGTGCCCATTTTGTATTTCTTGCTACTATAGCACATGGGAAAAGCATGTCTCCATTAGACCATCAATGCAAATGAGACCTCTGTAAAACTGTTGACAGGACAACTTCAAACTTCAAACACAACTATCTTAATGTGCGTGACATCATCTCAATGTCAGGACAGAGTGGCGCAGAAAACTTTTGAGCTGGGTGTGCTTTCAGTTTTCATTGGAACGAATGTGTGCTATATGCTTCAAACTCTCATAATACATCTGTGAACATGATCCAGTTAGCTAATATTTTCAGAATGTCTTACCTAAAAATTTCTATACTGTCAGCCAAGCCTGCACGTCCAATGTTACTCGATACACATTCCTGACAACATTTCACGCTATTCCACCGATCGACAGTTGCCAAGTAAAGTACCAATGTGCCAGAAAGCAAGGTCCAAAATTATCTCTCTGGTCTACCTGCCAATGGCTTGTAAGCTGAAAAGGTTTACCAGCCAAAAATGTTTAAAACGGCCATAAAACTGCAGCTTCAAAAATTGGAAAATTTGCTGTCTTTCTTTGATCATTTTGATAATTTTAATGATTTTAATGATTAAAAAAAATATATTTTGAGGTCCAGACTGAAAAAACATGTAAAGGTGTCACTTTGGACACTTTTTAATTATAATGATTTGTCGTACTATTTTCAGGATTTTTACAAACCAACAATTAATCAATTAAGGGAGCAAATAATCAGCAGATTGATCCATAATGATAACAATTATTAGTTGCAACATTATATAAATAGTATATAAATAAATGAAGCTAAAAAATTTGCTCCACCTCAACCAACTAAAACGGAGAGTCATGAATAATCTAATGAATGCACCACGCCCGTCCCTCCTTCTTTATGGAAGATGGCCTTGTGGGTAACCTGTGCAGGTTTGCTTTGTGAAGTGAGTCTCTCTCAGTGTGTGAGAGAAGCAGCACTTTACCACAGTCACAGAAAAGTGCAAATAATGTGCCTGTAAACATATTAGTTACTGAAAGGCTGTGTACTGACCCTGTTCATGCAGCGTTATTGTGGTGTCCTTCTTACACTCTTCACAGCAGAGGTGTTTGAAAGCTAGTTAGCACGGACAATTTTTACCAACAGAAACACTGTGCTGGCGAGATGAAGTAATCGTAACCATAGCGCTGGTAGACAGCCAGGAAATTATTGATATTTATTTTTATTTGTTGCATGCTGCCATCTTTATGCGGAGTCAATGCAACACAAAATGTGTTGATCCAATTCACCTGTTGTTGGGTGAGTTTTGTAGCGAAGTGCGCCTGTTTAAGCAAGCCGCCAGTGACTTAATTGATTTTTACACTCATTGGCGAGTGGTGCTTGCTAATTATGGATCCTGCAGGGAAAGCAAGGGAGAAAAATACAGCTAGAAGACAAACAGGATGAAAACAATGTACATCCTGACTCAGAACATTGTGTTTTGATTAGAAACACTGTATGCACACATAATATTTGCAAGAGAACTCTACAAGATTGTGTATGTCATAGAAAATACTACTGAGAATTGTCCATGAGTAAAAGTTACATTTTCTACATATTACTGTTGATCAAAGCTAAATAGAGGTTCCTGTTTGTCTAATTCAAAATCTTCTGCTGCTTTAATGCTCACGCAGGCAACAGCCCAAGGGCAAACGATGATGGGGGTGGGTGGACAAAACTTTGGTGTGGGCCATCTGTGTGCTATTTAGTCCAGTCCCAGCAGTCATGGCTGCTTAATTCAAAAACTGTCAGGGAGTGTCATTAGGTGCAGCCATTTAAAAGCTTCAGATTTCATTAGCCACAGGAAGGGCCACATTACCCTCAGGATTAATGTCAGGTTTCGCAGTTCAATGCTACCAGCAGTGGACTGCATTAATGTGACTGGGTTGACCCTCTTGTTTAAATACACCCCAACTCATTAAGCATTATGTAGACCAAGAGCAGCCCCTAAATAGCCTGTGAATTATGGACATTTTGTACGAGCAGCATTCTTTTTACACCTCAAAAATCTCTAAAATCGCCCACCACTTCCTGCACAGGCTAAGATTCAATCACAGAGCACTAAATCTTCAGCTGAGGGGAGTTATCTGCCATTCCACAGCCAAATGTTTTGTTTATACTCTTTAAAGCAGCATTGCTCCCAGTGTTGCGTCATCATGGCTGTTTCATAACAAGTTGTGCTCCACAGTGTCTTGATGATGTGGGGTGGGCGGCGTGCGTTGTAGAGGTGGCAGGAACTGTCCTGTCAGGAAGCCCGAGCCACGAGCTCACTATCTAGAGGAAGACATGGGGAGCTGAGTCACAGCGTAGTGAGACGCCCAGAAAACGATAATTCAGCTGAGGATGAGCCGAGTCATCACTCTTCCTGTTTTAATTAGGCAACATGGGCCCTTCAGCGACCATCATCTCATCTGCTTCCTTCCCTCCAATGACTATAGACAGGGAGTTGTGTTGGTTAGACGGCGAAAGCGTCTTGAATTTCAGCAGATCAATTGCATTTTCTTGCAGCAGGTTTCAACATCATTTTTAGCCTCCCTTGCTTAATAACGAACATGAAACTGTCAGCGCCGCCGAAGCAAACAAGACTACGTGCATACGTGCATACGTGCATACGTGCATACGTGCATACGTGCATACGTGCATACGTGCATACGTGCAGCGCTCTTTGCAGTTTTGCTTCATCATGTCGACTTCTGGAGGCTGGAGGCGGTCAGTGTAATACATTCTGTCCTCCTGAGGGGCAGCGGCACTGTTTGTTGGGGAGGCGCGGGGGGGTTCATGGAGCCTCTGTGTTTCATCACTTACCCATTTATCACAGTGTCACCCAAGTGCCTGCGTGTCAGGACTCTCAGTGTGCTTTACCAGGTGTGAAAGCGGTCTGAATTTTTGGGGGCTCTTAATCAGGAAATGATCGGAACCAGCCATGATTCATGGTGTGGTCTGGTTGTCATATTATATATGTTGAGCTCCAGAAGCAGCATCTTAAGGATGAAATTTATACTCCCACTCCTGAGAACTATACCTGCACCGATGGGATCTGTTTCCTCTGCAGAGTGCAGGCCTGAGCTCACTTTCCAGACTTTTGACAGATCTCAGGAGGCAGAACAATATAAATGTTTGAAAGGCAGTTTGGACTCAATTCCCTTTCATCTTTTTTTCCTTCACACGAAATCTGCAGACTGTTTTCTATGTCAGCCAGAGGGGGTTAGACCTTTGTGGAGTAGCAGCAGCACTGCCATATACCGCTGACTTGGCAGTGAATCCATTTTTTGCAATTAACACTTTGTTTATGCTCTCACTTTGGTGCCCAGTGGGCTCTGAGATAAGCACATAATCTTTAAAGTGGGAGGGGGCATCACCGTTTAATGCCCTTTATTACTCGAGTGCAGCTCAGTCAATATCTCCGTCAAAGCAGAGGATGTCAGACAGATATGCAGTCAAGCAAGGTCTTAAATGGATTCCAGGCTTAACTTAATGTCAACCCTGGACTGTTACCACTGAAACCAAGAGGATGTTTAGCTCATTTGCTCCGTCATATTTGATTTAGCTTTTAATTCATAACATGGAATTTTATTTAGTTATTTCTCATATGAAACCAAAGGTTTTGAGCTTTGCCGACAATGATCACTCGAGAGTGGTTTTCCGGCATGTTTCTTCAGGATTTACCGCAGGAAATTGGTTGGTGCTCTCACTGATTTTGGCATTTTTAATTAATTCTGTACACTGGCTTGGAGCATGTCCATATAAATAAAACAGGACATAACTTCAGTAACCAGGAGAGTTAGAGGTAGCATTTGCTGCTAGCATTACTCGCCTTCTGCTCCTCTCACTAACAGAGCATGCTTTTCACTTTGCCATTGGCTTGTGTTTTGAAGACTGCAAATCCAATGTTAAGATTTCAGGAAGCAATGCACATGGCAGCCTGACGTCTCTCTCAATGTGTGCATATACTGCAGGGTCAGAATATCATGCAGCATTTCAGGTAGATCTCAGGTTGTGTATCTACAGTACACAACCGAACCTCTGACTCTTATATTAGTTTTCTCATTGATTGAGTAACACCCCTGCTCCTGTGCGGCTGTGATTAATTACTGCAAAGTGGACTTACGAGCCAATCGATCAGTCAGTCACCTGCTGGAGCTGAGTAAGACCCATCCTGATCCACCTCCTCTCATCATTGTAACTGGTAATGCCTTTTCTATCAAGGGTGTACCAGCACTGTGCATATAAACTATTTCAGTGGTTGCGTGTATAAAGATAGGTACCTATGTTACACAGATTTTAACCCCAACCTATTCCCCTGTACCTACATACAGTACTGGTACACACTCAGTGAAGCATGTGTTTTCCCTGAAACTAAATAAGTCTAATATTATTTGAATGCAATTATCACATCCTGTAAGTGTACCTCAACTATAAAACACTGTGCGAAACCTTTGTTTTCCTCCATAAGACATCTTATTCGGTTTATATTCAGTATATCTAAGTTTATCTCCACATCCACCATCACACTGCAGGATCCCAGAGTTTTTTAGTTTTGAAGCTCCATCCTGTGTCGACATGAACATAATCAACAGGATATTGTCTTCCTCCTAGGCAAGTTCAATTAAATCATAACTCCCTTGTTATTGCCAGAAAAATGAAATCAAATAGAACAGCAGGAATAACGTGTGTTGTGTTGCAAACGATTGTGTCCTGCCCTGTGATGTACTTTGAATGCCTGTAACTGCTGATAGACTGGGAGAGGAAAATGTTGTGAATGGAAAGGACCTTGACCCACTTTAAACAACAAAGCTGTGCCGTGGGAAATGAACGAAGGATAATTTAAAATAGAGGTGAAATGAAAGAAATACACTCAAAAGCCAACAATGCTTGTGTTTTCTCATATTTGACTGTGCGAAGGCGTTGCCAACAAGTAGTGTACTGTTCACGACAGTGGAAAAATCCTAATGATGACTACACTTAAGTGTGAAGAGCTTATTGAGTTTTCCCTAGGAAGCCCTCCCCAGTGCATCGTTTGGAGCTATGCTGTAGGCAGTCACTGCAGAGACTCCAATTACTGACCAAGTCCCACTTGACTGGCTTCTAACTGTGACCAGCAAATTAGAAATAGAGAGAGAGAGAGTGAGAGACAGAGAGAGAGAGAGAAAGAGAGAGAGAAGGGGGGCAGAAAAATAATTTTAAAAAGGCAAGACGAAAGTTTTGGTTGCAGCGCGATACTGGCCTACAGGAAGCCAAAAAAGACAAACGTCAAGCAGAGTTTAACAAGTGCACTGCCTGAGCAGAGAGAGAGATAGGCAGCCCTTTGTTCGCGAGTTGGACACGCTCCAAACGCCTGCTTCATAGGATGTTCTTCGATAATCCAGCAGCGAGCATCTGATTTATGACCTGCATTAATGTTCTGACTGAACTTCCTGAACAAAATCTTTAACGACAACCAAACCACACAGAGAGGAGGAAAAATGACATGTAACAAAAAAAACGTTTTTCTGGAGAGGACATGAATGGGCACTGAGTGTGCA
>JBCAUF010000790.1:8844890-8857189 GCA_038406115.1 Haemulon aurolineatum | reverse complement strand
TATCAACCCTGTTGTTTCCATCTGAGATGATGCTCTAAATCAAATGAATCATTGTTTCTCTAACTCATAATAATAACCTGTGTCATGTTTTTGCAGGAGACGAGCCCATGAGAAAAATGCCTGTGTCAAAATTTGGTTCCAGACCTCGATTTGAGCCTGTACACTTTGTCAGCGGTGGGAGCAGTGGAGGAAGTGGCGCTGATGAGAAGGAGAACGATAAGGAGCGCAGGAGGAGCGAGTCGTACGGTGCGAGACAGTGGGACTCTGAACATTCGTCTTACAGCAGCGCCAGCAGAGCGCAGGGCTCCTCGTTCCTGAGGCCTGCTTTTGACAGAGTGCCATCGTACAGCTCTGACTCTTGGGGTTCCCATAGAGATAGAGACCGGGACAGAGACAGAGAGATTTTTTCAGGCAGTACAAGTGGGTTAGGGTATGGAGGACGGGGCTCCACCTCAAACTTCATGACAAAAACGCAGCAGGACTACGCAACCAAGTATGAAGCCCACAGCTCGCGAAATTCAGATTCCTACTCTCAGCCCCACAGATACAATGGATACGGGGGAGGGAGCAGATTGGGAGGCCGGGATTCGGGGCGTCAGGGTTTGGGGTACAGCCATCAGGACCGGCCGTCATCAAGCAGGCCATTCTGCCGAGTCTACAACAGCCCGGGCCGGAGCAGTCCCACCACCTCTCAGTCGGGCTCTTTATCGCAGCCTCTTCCTGTGTCGCAGTCAACATTGGATGAGAAGCAAAGGCTGATTTCCAACGTGGGGTCTGCGTTGGCTGTCGCTTTCAGGGACCCTATGTTCATGACGGGGAGTGACTCACCAAACTATAATTTCATGTTGAGCCGCAGCATTCAAGCCTGCAAGACAAATCCTGAGTACATTTATGTCAACCTGAAGGATATTCCTCAGGCTGACTTACCGAAGAACAGGAAGGTACCAACAGACGGTTATGCCTGTGAACTGAGATGCCAGGGTGTCTATCTTGCCACCGGATACTCTGGTAGTAAAAATGGAGCGAGGGACCGGGCCTCTGAGCAGGCCGTAAAACTCTTCCTGAAACCAGTCGAGGTTCGCGTTGTGCAGCGCAAATACAGACACTCGATAGTCAACGACATCGTCGTGTGCCAGATGCATAGCCCGACCCCAGCCTTTTTACCCGCGCTCCGCAACCCGGAGGATAAACCGACGCCCAGCTCCAAGGGCCAGTACGAGCCGGACAAGCGGAAGCACTGGACAGAGTTTGTCGTCATGGACAACGCTCACGACGCCATCTGCATCCTCAACAACTCTGCGGCTTTCAATCGCATGAAGATAGACTACAAGTTCGACCTGCTCGCTGACAGCAGCGCCTGGCTGTGCAGCGTTTTCCTGCAGGACGAGCTGGTGGCGCAGGCGACGGGCACCAAAAAGACCTCCAAGCACGCCGCGGCTACAGAGGCCGTGAGGAAGCTTCGCATGAACCAGGCGCAGCGACAACAGCAGCAGCAGCAGCAGCAGCAACAACAACAACAGCAGCAGCAGCAGCAACAGTCGCAATACTCCAGAGGGAACAATCAGTCAGACTGTGGTGGACGCTTTGGGCAACCGGTTGGCAAAAAGAAGCATCTGAGCGAGTTGGTCATCCTGGAGAACTCTGATAATGCAATCTGTATCATCAACGACACCGCTCAGTTCAACAAAGTGACTGCTGATTACAAGTTCACAGTTCTTCCTGATCATCGCTGGAGGTGTGAAGTTTACCTGGAAGGACAGTATGTGGCAGCAGGGATTGGGCCCAAGAAGATAGTGAAGCACATCGCAGCAAAAGAGGCCCTGGCCACCTTGAGACAGACGCAGGCCGTGGTCAAATCCAACCTGAGAAAGGAGGGTCACAGCGATGCCATATCTCGATCCCAGATCCTGGCTCGCTCCGGCGAGGAAGCCACGAGGCAGGAGATCAAGGAAGACAACATCGGAAACCAACTGCTTCGCAAGATGGGCTGGAAAGGAGGCGGCCTGGGCCGAGACGGGGAAGGCATCGCAGAACCAATCCGAGTGAAGGAGCAGTTCTCCAGAGAAGGATTGGGCATGGACACGGACAAGACCGGAAACCAGCTCAGCAAGCGCGACATTGAGGACATCATCCGCAACTACGCCAGTTCGGATCGCCAAGACGACCTCCGCTTCTCCACTGACCTCACCAACGACGAGCGCAAGCAGATCCACCAGATATCTCAGAAATACGGCCTGCGAAGCAAGTCGTACGGACAGGGGCGGCAACGGTTCCTCATTGTCAGTCGCAAAGTACACAAAGACCAGCTGATTGGTCAGCTTTTGCAGGAAGGCCAGGTGGGACGATACGAGCTTGTGAAACCTCAGGCCTCTCACTAATTTGCATGCAAGGCAAAATGAAGAAGAAAAAAAAAAGACAAAAATCATCATCAGCTTGGACTCAAGAACAGATCACATTCAAGTATAACCACTGTGTTGATACTTGGGTGTGACACATCGACAATACAGATTAATAAAAGAGAATCCTTCAGATATGACACGTGGTTTCTGCATTCCTTTGACATGTACTTTAGCTTTAGCAGGGGCTTTAGGATAAGGAATTTGTCTTTTTTTAACTCCTGCCATTCCACATGTCCTTTGTTTCACTTTTGCACAAGCTTGTATTCAGTGGTTTTTTGGTATCATGTCCTGACGACGCTCAAATTATTTCATAATTTTAAAAAAATGGCTTTACAAGGTTTTTATCACCAAAATTCACATGTTTTTGTTCTGTGGCTATTTAAGGAACCTGGCAGAATATGCAGCTTTTCACTGCTTGTTTGTGAACATTGTAGACAGTTGACTGACAAGGATTAGAGAGGCATTAACATCAAACTGTAGCTAGGTGTACCTGTCTCACTGTAGTGATACATCTCTGTTCAGCAATACCTGCAATGTTTGCTCTTTAAAACACCTGGAGATCATTCTACAAGTACAAGCTGCATCCATGATCAGAAAATCAAAGCTGTGATCTTCGTTCAATGTCAGATGTGTTGGTTTGTGAGTACAGTTAACTTGTCTGCTTGTTTTCACAGCTGTAATAACTGAATAAATTAAAACTGATAACCACCATCGGGCTGCACTTGATTAAGATATTTTTGTACAAGCAACAAGAGACGAATGATGTATATTTATTTTTATTTACAAGAAAATGTACAGTTTGTTACATGGGTTACCAGTGCAAAGTTTTATAATCTGAAAACAGACACCATCCTGTTTAAACAGTATCAGCATATTATGACAGCTGATTTGTAAGATTGTAAAATAGCATAGAAATGTTCTCACACAGCCTTTGAATGTCAGCATTATGAAACTGTGCATGAAACAAAGTGAAGTGCCCAAAAAAGGGTACTAAATGTCTTGTTTCTGTGTTGAGGAGGGACATATATATGTATATTCACCAATATCTAGAACAACTTTAAAATCAAAGGCATGGCTTTACAGGTACATTTGAGAGAAAAATGACCCCTAAAGGCATCTGTTGAGTTTACAACTTGTTAGAGGGATCGATGTCCATGCCAGGTTAATTTTTCTACCCCTCTGAAAGGCTTTCAAAAGGCAGACAGAACCAAAACCAATAAGAGAGGCCACTGAAACAGAAGGAGAAACACCCATGAACAGCTTTGTTTTTGTTGTTTTGTTTTTTTTTTTGTAGATATGGACTGTCGGTATCTACACAGCAAACCACACAGCAAGCACATCTAATTAACTGTCACTGTATCATCTGACCAGTTTACTTCATGTATTAATAAACAGGTAGAAAAGTGACAACGGAGAGACTGGCTATTGCCTTTTTTTAATAAAAAGAAAAAAGAGTTGGGGCATGTAGCAAGTAACCCAGATATAACAAGGTACATTAACTTTTAACAAACATACGCTATCGCCCAACAATAGCATTCGGCAGGAGTGAATGCCACAACACAACAGCATACAAACTTAGCAACAGTTATGGGACAAATATACTGAGAAGGATTTTAAGATGTGTCATTTTATTTCTGTGAGATCAGTTGTTTTTCTTGATCGGTGGTTTCTTGATTCTGGGCTGGACACTGTTCGTACTCTGAACAATAACGCGGGTCAACAGTCACGCCAACTCTGTTCAACAATAGCAGAAACCCTCTTCTCATACTCCCGCTTGTTTTCCTGGTAGAGCTGAGCTGCTTGGCTGTTGGCTGGACTGTTTGGGTTTGGCTCATCCAGTAAAGACTAAATATACAACAAAAAAATGTCAGTGGGTTAGGTTTCTAATAAAGCCATCACATGTATGAATAAATTACTTTACACTTGAATTTGTTAGATTACCTGTATTGAAGTTAAGATTGAAGAGACATCATAGGTTGGACTCCAACGATTCTGAAGTATATCTAAGCATATGCTTCCATCTGCATACACTGGAAAAGAGCAGACATAATGTAAAGACTTTTTTTAATGGATTACACAGAAAACAAGTCAGTTTTCTTGGGATATATAGAGGATAAATGTAGCAACATTTAAATGCTGCAGCTGAAATAAAATTGAAAATCTTGCTGCAACTATCCACCCCTGGCAGTGAAGTACATACCATTTGGATGAAACATTTTGGAGACAAATCGCACTGTTGGAGGTTTATTTGGATATTCCTCTGTGAATTCAATGGTAAGTTTGAAGGTTCCTAAAAGTAGAAGGCAGAGACATGATATGAATTGAAATGCATTTATGAAAAAAATAATATTACGGTAATCTAGATCTGCATCAATGCATTGATTCTTATAACAGCTTGATTTCTTAATAAACATAAGCTTCACCCAATTCATGTAGGAAACCTAATCAGTACTTTAGTAGTTTACTGACAAAACAAATACCCACACTGACTGATTTAATTTAACTTCCAAAATCCAGTGGTTAGACTGATGGTGAACATTTGCTGGATTAATGTCACAGCAGGGTTGGAGAGATATATTACTTCAAGAGATTTAGAGAGGACTTACCATCTTCAAAAGGCGTTCCCTCCGGTCTGTAAAAAAAAAAAGAAAAAAAAGAGGTGACACACAGATTGTAAATCATCTAACAAAAAGCTCAGATGAAGTTTTCATATTTTTTTTCACAAAACCAGCTGGCACAAGCTATTGCCTTGTCCAAAAACAGACAGTAAATAATTACTAAAATGCCCAAAACTCTTCAGGGTTTAAACAGATCGACAAATCAACTTACCCAAAAATGACAGCGTTCCATACCATGATATTGTTTTCTGATGGGGCACCACTAACTCCAGCTGGAGGATCCTCTTGCAGCCTAACAGATTAATGCCACATAAAATAGGTGACATTAGACAGAGCATAACTCATAGCAGTCAAAGTCATTTGTCTTGCAGACTGGTAGTGAATAGGGCAGGTAATTATTAATAATTCATAATATTCTTGAGACTTCTGATGTAAAAACTTGCAGACAGACAAACACTCCACCAGGATGTACAGCTGGGCAGTATATCAACATAATATATGCATTACTATACTAGTTATTTGTCTGAATTTTTCTGTAACAACAATCAATACTGCAATATTATTATTATGTTATGTAAACAACCAAAGTCGTGTTTCAGAAGGGTGGCACTGCATGATTGTTTCTGAGAGTGGGCCAAACAGGATTAGGTCTTGGACTCTGTGATCATCAGGACTGTAGATCAGGGATAAGAAACCATGTGCCAAAGCCAACTGTGCTGAGAGTCTACAGGGTTTGTGACTCTGCATGGCAGATGGTTGCTTATCCTCAGGCTTAGATCGTGATCTATCAAGGACCCTTAGTAAGTCCGTATTTGAGCAGTGTATCTATCTATATATTTTGTATATAATGTATGTGTTTCTGTGGATTATTGCTGCCGCAAATGGAAAGGTAAATTTCCCCATTGGGAGGACAATTAAGTGTATTATTATTACTGTTTAACCTCGCTATGACTGGCAATCTAGACAATACCTTACACTGTATCCCCAATATCCAGTCACAGAAACGGCCCCTAAAAATTGTGCTTTACACGACCAGAGCCATGTACAGATTCGGAGGTGGCTTGAGGAGATGATATTATGTTACATTCCATAACCAATCACAGTAAAACGACATCTACGCCGACAAAAGCGAACACTAAGTTACACAACATCAGCGTTGCTCCTTTTGGTTGCCTCGCTAACGCTGGCGTCAGTGCTGACGTCACCTACCTGTAATTATCGTTACCTGCCGATACCTTACTAGTCATGAGCGTTAGTTTACTGATACTACCCAATTTGGACGGCAGCTTCCCTCACCGACAACAAAAACATGGTTATAACCCGCCAATGGCAGTTTGAACGGTCATTTGATGGGAGCTGGTGAAGTTTTAGTATGCCGGCCAAGCTAACGCTAACATGCTAGCCCCGGAGGTGGCTAACGTTAGCTATCGCTACTTCTCTTGTTGTTTTCTTTTCGCTTACCGTTTAAAATCTCTCATTAAACGTCGTCTTGCTGGAGTTGACATTCTGTTTAGACGAAAACCTAAATCCTTAGCATAAACGTAAGCGATTCAAGTGTCAGGAAATGTATTCTTATTTTTTTATCGGTGTACTATTTCAACTCCTAGCTGGCTAGCCAACGATTGCTAGTTTGTCAAATATTTGGCTGCCTCTGCTAGTCTAAGGGCGGTACCACTTCGACTTAAAGGAGGGCATTAAAATCGACGGGCTCTGAATTGTTGAGGTGTATATCCACATAAACACTAACTAGCAGTGTAACTGAATGTATTAATCTCGAAAATACCAGTTTAGTTGTGCGACTGTGCTTTGGCTGGTTATAAATATGGCTTGAGTACTTTTTATGTAGTGGAGAGACCCCCGTCTCGGCACTTGTATCGTTCCAGTGAGAATTACGTCATATGTTTAGCACCCATAGTTAGTTCAGAACACGGTCAAGATCTGTATGTTTTTACGTTTTTATCTTTCCTTTCCTTCTCCTTCTCATTTTTGAAATTCAATCCACATTCAATTAATTGCTTTAGATACAACCCAGTGACTGTTAATAATACAATGCATTTCTGGCTTACATCTTGTATTCAGTTTACAGTAACCTTGAAAGACCACTAGATGGTACTTAGCTCCCAAGTGTTGTAAATTATACGCCACATCAACCCCTAAACAAGAAGAACAACATGACTGTCTTAAATTTAACCCTTAGCTTGTAGGGCAGGAATTAGAGTTTAATGTGCAAGTAATAAACTGTAAAAACAAATAAAATAAAATAAAAAGTGAACCGTTAAATAACCATAAAATGTATGGCCTGTACAAGTACAAGTTAGTATTTATTGGCCATTATGCCGTACCTGTCCCATATGGTCTAGCGGTTAGGATTCCTGGTTTTCACCCAGGCGGCCCGGGTTCGACTCCCGGTATGGGAACGACTCTTTTTGTCTAAACAAACATATCATACAAAGCATGAAACATTTCTTATTTGGGCGGACGTATTAATCGACAAATGGCGAATGCTTGTGATCTCTGTATCGCTAGGTTATTTGATACGACCAGCACACAGCATAACATTACGCTCATCATCATCATTTCCAGAGAACCGACTGTAACGCTAGACCCCGCCCGTTGCTGAGGACTTATCCCGAATTGCACTCATCTCTCAAGGACTGGGACATTCCCGGAAGATGCCCATTTCCACATTTGTCTCCGTGTGCTCACACTTACCCTAGTCTAACATAGTACAGGAGATTAACTTGAATCAAATTACACCACTACCGTAGTTGAATAAGCCTAATGTCGATTAAGAATAACATATTTATTGACATGGCTCGGATACCGAACAACTTTTTTTTCATACTGTCTTGAGCTTTTTTGTTAATCTGTTAAGAAAAAAGAAAAGAAAACAACTGCCCCGACTCCTCCGCTCTCGCTTACTACAACAACCAAGGCTGCAGTCAAACTTTGGTACCGGGCCAATCATTTCCCAGGAAAATGTGACTGCTAGGAATTCCCCACGCATCAGCCCCTGTCGGGAGAAAACTGCAACCTTGTGTCAGGAGGAAGCACACGAAAGCAGCGGGAGGGTAAAAAACTGACCGGGTGACTGTGTGCGATGATGTAGCTGTGGTACCGTTTGTCTTCCAACTCGCACCGGGGATGATAATAATGTTTGTCTAACGTCGCCGTGTTTCATGAGGACAGCCTTACTAAGTTGCCTGCATAAAGACAAGGAGATATGCTGTTCTGGTGACAACTTCTACCAGGGTAAGTCCACTGAGTATCTTTTAAGAAATGTGTGAATTAACTGATGAGTTATGTCTTTATGTGTATTATTTTCATATGAAATAATCAGGGCTTTTAGCTAATAATGGCTTGATGTAAGATATTACAGCAATTTGAGGCATTTTATTGTACTATGCCTACACTCAGTTGTCAGACCACAACTACAGAAGCATGACTGAACTCATATGATCTTAGAATTAGCCCACTGGGATACATTCAGCTTTTGCTTTTGCTTACTACTCCCTAGATTACTGTGACTCCCCTTTGTGTCAGTCAGCCGGCATGTGACTGCACTGATGGTCCATGTGTTGGTGAGTGTGTGTGTGTGTGAGTGTGTGTGTGTGTGTGTGTGAAATCTTGATAGTTTAGTGCTCAGAGATGCCCCCCTCCCCTTGACAATGCCACAGCTAAAGGCTAAAGTCATTCATATCAGATAGGAGGCTCAATCATAAGAATGGCAGGACAACAGGTTTTTAGGACTTTGTTGTGTTTACTACAATCATTAGAGCTTTATTATTATTGAATTCATATGGACAAAGAGCCCTCATTTTGTCCTCCATAGTCAGAAATAAGTCTTATGACCCTGGGTCTGTGATGCCAGGTGTGGCCTTGTCTCGAAAAGGAAAATGCCAATGTAGCCCACTGTGGAGCAATAGGGAATGTGCCTTCATTGCTTATTCCGACTCAAGTTCATTGGGATTGGACCTGAAAGGATGACTCAATTAATCCATTAGTAGGTCATCAGACATTAACGTCAACAATCATGACAGCTGACTAATCATTTAAAGTAATTTCTAAAGCAAGAATGACAAAAGGTCACTAGGTTAAGCTTCTAAAATGTGGATATTTGTCTTTTTTTTAGTCTTTAATGATGTAAACTGATTATAGGCTCTGGTTCTGTACAGCTGTGATGGGAATTTTTGACTGTTTCCTTAAATGTTACAGACCGCTTTTCAGTCCTATCAAACAATAACTAAGTACGAAATATAGCAGCCGCCGGGATCTCATTCTGTGTTACCTAGTTTCTACAAATGTATGCCTGCAATGCCTGACAAACAGTTATTTTTTTCAATAGTTGATCAACCCTAGTCTGTGGCAAGTCTAAATGTTTGCCAGATGTTTACATTTTTGGGCTAAGATGCTTGTATCATGGGACAGACAAACACGCTCTCATTGGTCGGCCGCAGTTGCTCCCTTCAGAGGAGTCGGCTGTGACGCAGAGGCAAGAGGGGAGAGTTACGAGCTTTTAGCCTGTCAGCCCCCACTAGAGACGAGACCAGCTGGACCCACCCACCCCGTCTCCCCCTCCCCTGCGGCCTTCCTATGGTGGGAACACTGGCAGAGGCTTGCGGATAATTGGAAACTTCAATCCACTGAAAGCAATTATCCCGGACAAGACTTTCCAAATATACTCCACCAGCGCGGAGTCGTCTTGTTTGCTCCAAACATGTGCCCTTGTTTTTAGAAACATCCTGCCATGCTCCTGCCCACACATTCGGCCTCCCTTTTGCCTCTTTCCTCTTCGCCTTTACGGCTTTAATGCTGCACAGGCACCGAGCCGATACTGTCGGTTGTGTGTGATAGGAGACCGTGCGGTTGAGGGTGAAGCAGTTCTCGGCAGCTTTCTTATCCTATGACAGTGATGTCACCGTCAGCAGTCTGAGGAGTGCACCGAGGACCGAGGCCGACAGCAGAGAGCCGTCCCGCGCTGCTCTCTCTTCCCTTTAGCGCAGAGGAGCTCCTCAGACATCAGACACTTCTGCTTCTTCTTGCCCAAGATGTGCCCCGCCGGCCTTAATGGGCTGCTTGATATTGATTTGGCTACACAAAAAGAAGATCTGAGCTTTTATCCTATTTAGAAAGCAGCACTCCAGTTTCACAAAAGCTTTCAGACTGGCCTTGCGAGAGACGGGAATCCAAGAGCTTTTTTCTTTGCAAGTTGGCAAATGTCGTAATCTGTAAAAATAGATATTCAGGGATATCTGAGCATCCACTGGTTTGATGTTGTTTTTACCCAGAGTGCCCACACAGGCACCTACAAATAAACATAACTCCTGCTTGCTTAAACTGGGTTTGATTACTGAGAAGAAAAACACTTTGTGGGACCACCTTGTTTGCGTAATGAGCCTCTCTGAGGTGTAAATTAATTTGATGACTTTGAAATAACCACAAGATGGCAATGTTCATATGCTTTGACTAAACAAACAACCATATGAGACGGCTGAAACCTCAAATGACTTGCAGAAATGCAGGAACTGACTTGTGAAAAGAGAAATAAAACTGTTGAGCTTCCCTTTTTTATGTGTTGAAAAATACCCCGCGTTGGCCTGTTTTCTGTTGAGGGCTTGCACGGGAACTGCTGCCAAGTTCCTTTATTGTACGCTGTCGTTTCGCCACCCCCCCAGGCTTTTGACACCTGAATATCACCTTGTCAGACATGTTTGATTGCTAGGCAGCGGCGGCAGTAAACCGCTGCCACTGGACATGACGTCAGAGAGAAATTAGAGACGAGGGAAATTCCACCTGTAACCTCATTCTGCTCTGACGCCGCCCCCTCCGACAAGCATGTGACTCGGACGAGTCACCGTGCCTTAGTTTCTCCATGAATCTGTGCATTGTCATGATGTAATGCAGGATTACAGTCAAGGCTATTTTTAGCCGAGGACAAGTGGACTTTGTGTTTGACATTTGTGGTTGTGATATTGATGTGTTTGGAAAGGTTAGTTTTGTGAAATCAGTCGGACTTAAGCCTTCAAATATACAGAAGGTGGGAAATAAACTAATAAAAGCTAAAAAAAAAAACCAAAAAACAAAATAGCTGTCCTAATGCATCATTATAATGCTGACTTTCATGATGTCGAGGCTTTTTTAATTCAGTAATCATAAATTACAAATTGAGGCAAGAGTGGTATGGATGTATTGATCTAATTATTGGATAAAAAAGCAAGTAAATGTGTTTCCCAAAATCTCAAACTATTGCTTTGAACAACACAACCTTCACTATCTCAGTACATGACTTTGTCTGCAGGGAAAGCTACTGTAGGATGAATCACAGGATATAATGTCCACTCTGGCTGCATGTTGATATTATGAAGAACAGTTAACCACATTACCTAGACCTTTTTATGGTGTGGCTGAGGTCCATGTAAGCACACAGCGTAGTGAGCTCCATCACTGATGTATGTGTAATTACATTAAGGAGTGACGGCTTGCTTCGTAATGCTCTACAGCTTGCTGTAGTAAGCCCCTTCACAAAAATAGAAACTGACTTTGCATGCAACTTTGGCGCACACAATGATATTTGGGCCCTGTCATTTTTCATGCCTCGTAGAGCTAATGAGGTGGTAGTGAGCGGCGCGCGGAGGCCCTTCGTGAGTCAGCCCGGGCCAGTGGTGGTGCTGCTCGGATTCAAAACGGTGAGCTTCGCCCCGAAGAAGAAGCCCGACGATCTCTGCTTGTTCGGCTGTCAACAGAGTCTCTCAACAAGTGTGACTAATATAAGCGCTGACAGAGTTGACAGAATTTGCGCTGAGCTCTGGCAGCTCGTCACTTCTGCTGAGGGGCAGTTGTCTGTCTTCGCCGCCAGTGAATGTTGTTAAAGTAAAGTTTGTTTTTTTCTTTCTTTTGGGTTAATTTCAGAGTGACAGGCAGTCCACGGGCTTGTTGAATTATTTAACTGCACGCAGCCAATGGGTATTATAATCAAGGCCCTGAGTGACAGAGCAATATGCTCTTAGGGCCTCGTGGCATTTTATTAATAATGAGCTTGAGATAAACTGGAGCTCTCGGGTTAGAAACTGCTGCTCGTTGGCGCACGCTGGAGCAGGCACGCTCTTAGCCCTGAATTAGCTGGTGTGACACAGATGGCCTTGTCAAAAACCTCCGTGATTGTTTATGATAAGACGTCTGCATGCGAAACAACAGTTATGTGGTGAGTGACGTGGCGTTGCAATGAATGCTTCCTGCCGGTATCTGACTGCAGGTAGCAGTTACAGCCCGCAGAGGTGTGATG
>JBCAUF010000790.1:8791970-8803431 GCA_038406115.1 Haemulon aurolineatum | reverse complement strand
AGCAACAACAGCAGCAACAGCGGCAACAGCAGCATGCGGAATGCATCCGTTTTAATAAACACTTGACTATTTGATGTGATAAGCGGGAAATAGTGAGAAATGAATTATATAAACACTGATTTTATGAACTTTTCAGAGTTGCCTTTGGGGCTTTGTGGTACACTTGTCAGTTTATTTGAAGTATGTTTGCAATTATTGCATTTGTTAACTCATGCCACTATTTTTTACTTGACATGTTGCTTTGGGCTATTGACATTATTGATTTAAAAATAACAATATGGTTGCAGTCTGAACTCCATTTATGAGCCTATCCATAAAACATTTACATACAATAATATGTTTCGCCCTCTTTTTCACAAAATCCATTTCGCTGCCAAATATTATTGATATCACTGACATCATTACCACACAGAGGCAACATGAGTCAACATCAAGATTCACTTAGCAGGCAAAACAATGCATTATTACAATGCATTAGATACACAGGAGACTCCCAGGTTATAAAATAGAAATAACACAAGCATGCATGTCTAGTTTTTCCTGTCACGATACCTTTAATGTGATGCTAAATGTCTCTGCAAATGAGCAGTGGGAATAATGCAGACGAGAGAAGGAGGTCTGTCTTTTCTATGCATTGCATGAGTCAGATTCGACACCCCCGGGTGTTACAGTAAGTTTCTTTCAAAGAAATCATAACGTTTCATATGATAGGACAACGGAGATTATTTATACAATGAAATTTTAATTGGAAAAAATGAGAAAGGAGACAGAAACATACAGAAGGCTTCAAAGCAAACCATGACAACAAGAGTGCTCCATTTTTCTCTGTTTAAGTTTTGAATATCTTGCATTGCGTGAATACTCTTGGGCATTTGTGCACCTTGTTATTCTGATGACAGAACATCAATTACAAATGCCTATCTCGCTTGCTTATCTGTCGGTTGCAGATGAGAGTTGTTTCAGCTCGACAGATTGAGATGTGGTGTTACAGATTAAAATCGCCTCAGCAAAGAAGAAGCTGTTTGAACAGTAGCACTATTTAAAGCAATTCCGTGGCTGGCGACAACAGGGAAAACAATGGAGGATAACACAACAGTAACTACATCACAAAAGACAGCTGAGATCTGTGCATCTTTAATTATACCTCCTTAGTTTAACACAATACCAAAAACAGATAAAAGAAATGTTATGATACATGGAGCCAGTCAGGAAAACCTCAAAGCTCTGTCTTTTTATTCTGTACTGGCATGTCATTATTATTAGTATTATTTTATAATCTTTGCTTAATTGTTTCTTTCCCACATTTGTTACTTTGAATATATTGCATATAATGTTACAAATGTGGTGTCTTTACATATTTAATTTCATTTTCATGTGTGTGTAAACCTAAGAAGTGCTGTATGACTTAAGGAAGGTTTATATCTGCTACTTACATCGGCAATAATAATAACACTTATTAACGTGATAGCACCATAATGTGTTATACAGTATATTGGTAATACTATAGGTACATTTTCTGTGTCAAACAAGTCTTTCTATCCCATGATGTTAAAACAAACGCATGACAAAGTAAAAACAGACAGTACCGAAGTATTTTTCGGGGCAGATGGTTTTTGGTGACACCTTCTAAACTAAATTGCACCCATTCAACAGGATCAAACAGCAAGGATGCTAAATGGGTAGATAAGCAAAGAAAATTAGACAGATATTAACGGCCGAAGCCTTTTAAGAAAGAATCAAAACGCTTCAGATGCCATTTAGACTGTTTAGACTGACTAAATGTCAATGGGCCAACTTTCAGATTGGTTAATAATGGACTGCTTTGGTCTGACAAGTGGTCTGGAATACTTATCTAGGGGGGGAAATTTGCACCCTTGCACCTACAACGACACAAACAGTTTAAATCCCAGATGGCACGCGCCCTCCTCAGATCCTCCCCAGCATGCGGGCGATCCACCAGTTGCACGGCATGACAATCTGACAGATGACCCGGCCCCCTTGGTAGTAGTATGGCCACGGGTTGAAGCCACCCAGGGGCTCGTGGTAGCGGCGGCAGAAGCGGTAACCACGGCGACAGTGCTGGCAGCAGTAGCCCTGGTCATCCAGACGGTTATCCAGCTCGATTCCGACGTCTCTCTGCAGAGGACACGGGAGCAGGGGCAGGGTTACAATCACACACATGACAAATGCCAGTCCCCCCCAAAGGCAAGGGCAGGGGGACGGAGACGAAGAGGAGGCGACGGGCGTGAATTGATGAGCCCGCTTTTGCTTTGTAGGTCAGCAGAATATATGTAAAAAAACCCAAACAAGAGTGAAAAGATCAGAATTGATGTCTGTGCAAATGCAAAGCTGTGCCGTGCTTGATGACTGTGACAAAGAGATCAAGATAGCGGTGGGAGTGGGCAAGCTTGATTTAAGCTCCGGAAGCATAAAAACATGATATAATACCCTTGACCTTTCTATTATACCGACGGTGGCGTGACTGCCGGCTGCACAATGCCGCATCCCTGATTCCGGCATTCACAGCCTCTCCACCAGTGCTATCTTCTATCAAAGGGACTCTAAAGCTTGTAGTTACTGGCATAATTACACTATTTCTTTCATCTCTGACCTCTTAACTCCCTTGACCGGTGCCCACACTCTGCACCAAAATGGCAGCCCCTCCTCCAATAGAGCATTCAAATTAGAGCTCCCCACGTCTTGGCGCCCTCCCCCTGACCTTGACTTTAAGTGCATGGCACATTCCTAAAGCAATTAGCAGAGTAATGATCGCCTAACAAGGATTCTTTCATTTGCTCTTGCTGGCTGCCTCTGAATTTATAGAGGGGCCAAATGAAACCCAAACGAAAGGTAAATTGGGTAGAATTAATGGCCCTTGGATTTTTCCATTGTGCTGGTTGGTTCATGCCCTCGTAGACTCGTGGGGGCTGAGTGCCATGCCTTTGATCAAGAGCAACTCCAAATGGGGTTCGGAGAAGTGCCACTTAACTCACCGTGCAAGTTGAGGCAGCAACTGCCCTCAGTATGCATTTGACCACATTTCAATCTCTTTTAGCAAATGAATCCCCAGAGACAATCCGGCGCTGTCTCGTTTAACTGCTCCAGATCCAGGAGTCGATGACTTCACATTCAGAACAAACTGGCACAATCCGAGCACCGCGCGCTTACAATGACTCAGCGACATGCAATAGTGCAGAACAAAACACATCCACTGCTGGGAATAGAAAATGTGTGGGAATTGTTTAAGAGGACAGGACCCGCAGGAACACATGGCTGAGTCTTTGTAGTCCCCTGCTACATTAAGCATGGGAATTAAGGGGTTTTCTTGCATCTCTTAAGTCAGTGGGTAGTCAATCACAATGGGTTTTTTTTTTTTACACATTGTATTTGTTTTCTTTTCTGCAGCAGCAGGCAGACTACAATCTCATCACAATAAATCCACCATAAGCATGACTCATACAAGAGTACACCATGCATTTGATCTGAGCTATGATAGATTGAGTAAAATTACACACTCGTGAGACATACTTAAAACACATAGCAAGGCTGCGACAGATGATATCGCGCATAGCCGGGGCTTGATTTATTACCATGACAAGCACAGGTACGCTTTTAATGATTTATTGTTTCAGTCAAGTTTCAGGTCATCAGCTTCCAGGCAACAATCTGTTATGGAAACAACACGAAAGCTGTCAATGGACCAATGATAATCTTATCTGCTCCTCACAGCCCAAACAGGGATGTTACGAAATCCAGAGCTCCGGCTCGGAAAATTAAGAAAATATTTTATTCAAATGACGCCGCGTTTATCAAAACAAATAGCCAATAGGCAGCATTGTACCTTAAAGACAATTAATCAGAGCTATCCTTTTAAAACGGAGGGTACATATTAATCACTCCGGCTTTGAGTCGCCGTCTCTAGTGGGATGCTGCAGTGATAAGAATGGTTCACCTTGGGAAATCTGAGGCAGTCACTCAAAAACAAGCAGCATTAATGAAGAGTAAAAGCCATTACCCCCTTGCTGCATCTGATTTCATCACACACTCATGCTCACGTATACACATGCAAACACACGCACACACACACACGCAGACGACACCTCTGTGCATAATATGAGGCACTGGATATGAATGAGTCTGCAGAGTAGAAAACTGCGTCAGTCATTCAATAAGATGTAATGAATCAAAGCACGACTCCTCTAATCTCCACACTTGTTGGTGTTATTTCACACGCGCTGATCACCGCTCTTCATGAGCTTGAAGCACATGCCTGGATGTGTTATTAAATCTCATAGCAGAGCTCATCACATTCATTCTGGGATCAAAACAGCAGCGATAACATTTCTGTTTCATGCCCTGCTTTGTATTCGTGAAGGGTTTCCTTTTTTTTTTTTCCCCATGTAGAAGCGCAGGACAGTGCAACACACGAGAACGCCTCGCTGCTCGTCCTGATCTCAGATTCTCATCTCACCGAGCTCTACAGTCAGGTGGAATGACAATGAAATTGGGTGTAATTGAATAAGGCGATAGTCATGTATTTCAGTTAACTCCGCCGGTTTACTAAAGTGATAAGGAGCTTTAGCTTCAGAGTAAAGATTTCTCCAGAGGCACAAACAGCCTCATGGATTTGAATTCTTCCAGCTTTCTGCACCTCTGTTATGCATGAACAGACATGCCGCCTGACCCCGAATGCGGCTCCCTGAGGTTTTTGTAAAGCCCATGTTTAACTCGCAATGCAAACACCGCGATGCAGACGGAAACCCACGCGACACGCGCTTACACGTGTGTGCGTTGTGAGGTCGGCTCAAATTGAAAGCCCATCCCTTCTACATGTGGGTCAAGGACAGTGGTACCATCCCTTCAGCCATGTCAGATGGTAGTTATTCAGTTTGAAATTTCCAGGGCCACCTCTGATACACGCTGCACTCTGACATGGCAGCTGTGGCAAAGGTCAGTTTCATATATCTGTCAGCCTCTGTCACGGGGACTCAAACTATTATTCTGTTTTACAGACGCGGCGGAAATCAGGACTTCATGAAACGCAGATGAAGTGAATGTATGTTTTTTATGTGTGCGTGCTCGTGTGTGTGCGTGTCTGATAGATGAAAGGCTGTAGGTAGAAAGAGAAATAGTGTGAGTAGCAGACTGTGTGTGTGTTAGAGGGAGAGTGTGCTTGGCTGTTGTCTGTCTGTGTGCACATTTACATGAGTTCTTCTGAATGAAGCAGGAGGGAAAAAAATATATATAAAAAAAGGTTTGGCTCACACATGTGGCATCCCACTGGAATGAGCGAGAGTTCAGACTCCCAATTACAGACTGCTGCCTGCCCTCTGCTTGGCCACAAAGGCCTTTGTTATCACCGGACCCACAAACAGAGCCTGGATGTGCTGCTGCTGGAATGGATTGCAGTGGTATGCATAACTCAGCTGATAGAGGAAGAGCGTTTTCAAAAGGAGAGCCGAGTTTTTCATCCCCTGGTATGTTTTAATTGCGTAGCACTGCATCTCCTGCCACAGACGATGAGGGAGAAGACAGAGAGGCTGGAGGAGGGGGAGGTGTGATGAGGTGTGTGTGTGGTGGTGGTGGTGGGGGGGGTTGCTGTCGAGGAGTCGAGCGGGAGGTGTTTCTGGGACGGGCCTGATAAATGTCAACATTACAGGACGTCTCATTTCTCCACGCGTCTCCTCGCCGTTCCTCACAGCTCCGAGGAGGAGACGGAGCCCGACTCATTATCCTTGAATTTAGCTTTAGTGGCTATTTCACCTGTGAGTGCCGAGCGTGTGTGTGCATGTGTGTCGGATATCTCTGCACCTGCGTATGTTCTCCCGGATCTTTAGTGTGAAGCTGCTATTTCGTTTGTGTCGGTGTGAGTGCATAAATCCCGCGTAATCTACCGCTCTATGTGATTTTCCCTCACTGTCAGGGACAATTAAGCACGCGGTATTGAGTGGTTTACATGCAGTACACCAAAATTTGCCACTTGGCCTTCCCATTCATTTTATACGCTTTGATAATTGAAGCATTATTAATAAATGTAACTTATCTGTGCAGCAATGGGTGACCTTGAGAGTGCTCCTTTGTACAGTGCTCTCCATTGCCTCAGAAAAAAGGAAGCGAAAAAAAAGGAACTATCGGGCGCTGTAAGGCACAAGTTGCTGCCTTTGAAAGGCTGGATATTCCTCTCAATTAATGGAGAGACATTAAGGGAGTCTTCAATGAACTGGCCTTACTTAAACAGATATATAGAGCAATTGCTATGCCCTCTGGTGCACAAAGTCAGTTTTAACATCAATTAGTGAGCGATTTATATGCAGAAAGAGTCGAGGCAGAGCCGCAGCTGATTGAAGTTGCCTCACTGTATCTCGTGGTGTGGTCCCCGGGTGACGTGGAGCGGAGGGGTCCACTTACATAGTCGTTTACGGGAACGTGGTTCATGACGTCGCGGGCGAACCGCTGACCCGTGGCCTCGGCGTCGGGCGCGTCCACGTTTCCCACCTCGGCATCTGAATTCAGAGAGAGAAAGAGAGAGAGAGAGGGGGCAATAAAGAGAGGAGATATTAATTTACTTGCAGCGGTTTTTCCATTGTTTGAAGGGAAACGGGGAAGCTCTTAGATTAAATTTTTGGCTTGTGCGCTCTGTTTTCCCAGTGGCTTGATGTTAATTACTAACATTCAGGAGAAATACGGCGGAATTTACTCCAAGCCTTTTAATGCTTCTGTCAAACTGTGGTGTTGCTGCTGTAGTGATACGAGCACACTAATTTTCCACAGATCCTCATTAGGAAAGCCTGCTGTATACACATCCTTCTGAGAGGAACACCTAAAAAGCAAATCTCTGGATAACTATCAGCAGTCACAGAATGTAAATAAGTACTTTTACTAACTTTCTTGCACTTTAGCACGGTTTTCAGGTTCTTATACTTCGATGGCATAAATCTTTTTGCTATTTATACTTGTACTCGGCTACATTTCAGAGGCAAATATTGTTGTTTCTGATTGCTGGTGTTGCTTTGTTAACTTGTCAATTTTATTACTCTTGACTTGAAAAACAGTCTGTTGGTATGCTCCCTCGAATAAGCCTTATTTATAATTCATACTGCTCTCTTCTGTTGTATATACTATAGTAGATTTATATTAGTTGCGTATGTGTTGCTTCTACACAGCTGATAAAGAAGCAAGTACCTTATAGTCCATTTTCTTTGCTTTGCTCAGACTTCCAGTACTCTGTAGACATTTTTCTCTTTATATAAGCTAATTCCTCTATAATAAGATAAATGAGTTTCTCTGACTTATTTCTAGAAGAACAGGTTGAAATAATCTTCTTTTTCACTTACTTAAAGAAAGAAGTTGTACTTCTTGGAGCACAAAATGCAATATGATAATCATATAAAGGAGTTAAAATGAGCTCCACTTCAACCAGCTACAACATTAAAATGCTGCTTAAATGTTAACGCACATCATTCTGCAAAATGAGTGTTTTAACTTTTGATACTTTAAGTGCATTTCGCTAATAACACCTCTGCACTTTTTACTCAAATAAATCTTTGCCTGCAGCACTCCTTCTACCTGCAGTAAGTAAAGGATCTGAATGCTTTCTCCACCACTGACCATCAGTCTCTCAACTAGCCAAACACACACACATGCAGCAGCCCGGGCTCGTTTGGTTGGGAACTCGGTGGCGGTCTCTGCGGACCCGCACGTGGCCTGTGGGAATGCCCTCCAGCGAGAGTGTTAATAGTCTGCGTTTAGAGGCAGAGATGCCCCCTGCTCTCACCGCTCAGAAGGGAGGGATGGATCCAGTGGATGGGCAGCTCCTGGCAAATCTCCCAGATCTTGGAGTCAAAGAGGAAGGCTGAGTTAACGATGGGCTCCTCGGCAGGAATCCACACTTGGGAGTCATCCACCTTCATATCCATGGCCCCGGTCTCATCCACCTGCAGGAAAACACCACACACACACACACACACACACACACACACAGGCCTATAATCTAGCATGCCAGCCGCACACAAAGTATTGTCCTGCATTTGCACTCTCGTCCCCCGAGCCACGCGGCCGCACCGGCCTCATTGTTTTCATCTATCGCGGTTCTGTCCGCTGAGAGGGCGGCAACTTCCTGACTCCTGACTCCTCTCGCTGCCCCGGCTCCCTCCCTCCCTCCCTCCCTCCTCCCGCTCAACCTCCTCTCAAGCCTCCGGCAAGCTCGTTCTATTATACATCATTGAAATTCACAGACAGTGATGATTTGACTTTTAAATGACTTTAGAAGTGGTCTTCATTACTCTGAGTGTGGCTGCAATATCGTTTAATGTGACAGACACAATAAAGCCTTGCATTCTCCTCCCCCCCCCCTTCCCTCCCTTCCTCCCTCCCCCTCCGCCACAATGCTTCGCTTGGCACCGTGCACTATCAGTGGGCTTAATTTGTTGATACTGTAGTTCATGAGCTGTAAAGTAAACTATTATTGCTTAATGATAGGGACTACATGTCACTGTTGTCTAATAGAGACATATGAAAGGGATTTGGTAATGCTCTCCCCTAACAGTGGAGATATTTATTTTCTTCATGTATATGTAAATACACACACAAATAAACCCCTCTTCCCATCCCCTTGTTAATTAGCAGCCCAGAACAGAAAAACAGTTCACTTGACAAATGTTTTTACAAGGTGATTTTCTCCCAGTCTAAAGCTTAATTGCACATTAGTTAAGCTTGACGTAGAATCCTGGGGCTATAGCAGGAGCGAGAATCATTTATATTGGGTCGTGCCCCCTCCCGTACGTTCACCCCTGTCACTCCCGCTCGAATTAGAATTTCGCTTTCCACGCTGCGTCTTGTTTTTGCGACACAGTTGTGACCTGCAGAGGAGATAAAGAAGACTTAAGCGCGGTCTGTCACATCGGAGATTGCGCTCTCTCCGTTGCAGGAGGCGTCCCGCCCGAGCTTCTGACACACTTTCTCGCACTTTTTAAAGCGCCGGGCCTGTCGACTACTAATGATGACTCGAAGGACGGGTGTATAGCCGGGTTGCGGTGGTGCAGTAGAGGTGGGTGGGTTGAGCCGGCGCGCTGACCGTTCCCGCGGCTGCAGAAATTAAAATCAAACTGGAAGAAACACAAACAGCAGCTCTCTAATTGGACCTCTTAACCACTGAAGCCAAGTGAGTCTTCACTGGAAAGTAAATGGAGGTCACGACAAGGGGCTCACAACATGACTTTGACTTCACAGTTGAGAAACGACTCCAATAACTTGTAGGAGAGGGCCTGGGGGGGAAGTGGTAAAGGTCAGCGTTTTAGCATGGGGCAGGGATTTCTAAATGCCAGTTGACAAGCACAAAGACAACATGATTACAGTCCTCCAGTTTATACACACTTTTGAAAGGCTTTTCCATTTTGCTATTGACAAATGATATATTATTAGAACACAAGCAACTTTTTATCAAGTATTGGACCTTGGGAATGATGGTAATTTATTTTGTGCGGCCTGCTCCTGGTGTATGTATTCTTTCCGCCCACAGTGCACAACGTAATTATACACCAGTTGTGCTGTAGTTAATGAATTTACCCTCTCCTGCCACTGTGTCCCAAGTGGGGAAACACTGTCTACATGACACATTGTTTAAAGCGGTGCTATGTTTGCCAGAGATCAACAAAGATTTTCTCATGATGCCCCGGGGCTCGCACATACAGCACATAAAACAGGCAGGGGGGGAGGAGGATGTTATCATGCAGCGTTTTAGGCGATGAATTTTTAGTAGACACCGATATATACGCGCAACTTTCCAGCCGGCGAGCTGGCAGGCACTGAAGGCGCCGATCTGAACCAGCATTTAAAACCATGAAATTTCGTGGCTAAAAATCAATTCATCTCAAGTGGATAAATCTGTGCAAACTTTCGGCGGGGGTTGAGTTCAACTTTGGTGAACTTTGACATGCAAATTTGCGCCACCGACAAATAGCAAACCGTCTTGATGGTGCTGACCTTTGAGGGAACAGACAGCCGGAGAATCCGAAAACAGAGGAGGCCGTTGTGGAAGTATAAAGAGGGATGGTTAGCTGACAATTATGAGACGGGAGTTGCTTACATCTTTTCCAATGAACTGCGTGAACTCGTCGTTCTGTTGGCGACCGAGTTTGCCAACTTGGATCGAACAGAAACTGGAAAGCGTTGTGATGGCCAGCTCTGGCATTGCCTCACCGGTTTGCTGACTAACCCTGCGAGTGGTCACTACGTCGCAAAGACACACATTATTTATGATGTGCCCCTTCCTGGTGCATCACACTGGTCACCCTGTTAATATTGGAGCTCATATCTTCATGCAGACAAACATGAGACAAAGCAAACTGTGCTGCGTGTCTGCAGGACTTTGGTGTAGTCACATCCTCCGCTGCGGTGTTGCTCTCCAGCGCACTGTTTGCAGTTGTTGTCTGAGTGGGAGGTTTTGGGTTGCTGGGTGAGCTTTGGTCATCCATATTAAGTGGCTGTTTAATGGAGCAAGCAGCATCCGTTGACAATGTTAAGGGGTGTGAGGGAGGCAGATGGTGGTTTCTGTGTCAGACTGGGGGAACTGGAATGAAGCTCAGGGATTACTCCTCAGACATTTCATACAGGAGGCAAATTGAAAAGGGAGGAAAAAATCCTGGCAAACAATTCATGTTTGTCACCTGGTTCTCCCTCGCAGGGGCTGCATTTCCTTATCAGCCGCTTGCAGTTTTTCCGCAATTTTTGCCATTGTTTTCCACCTCGGCTCGAAAAGCCTGCTGCGGCTGCTCTGAGCCCTCTTTCCTAAAAGCCTGCGGCTGGGTTAAGCTAGGAACCATTAGTGCCTGGCTTTAACCCCTGTGAGCTTCATGTGTTTCACCGCATGAGGAGGAACTCGCGCTGATCTTCTCCAGGGTCACACGTGGGTGGATTCTCACAGAGGACGGATCAGGGGCCGCTGTCTAATGTGAGGACAGACCTTGGTTAGGTCAGGCCAAGGTCACCGTTTATTGCCTAAATATGGCCCCCCTGATATTTACTGTGTTTCTCTCGTGGAATCCAGTGTTTTTTTGATACAAAGATCCTCTGCAGCTATACTAGCAGCAGTATATAGTGATGCAACTGCAGTGAAAAAAGGAGTAATGTCAAAAATAAACCTACCGTCTTCACAGATGGAATTGGTTGAAGAATTATGAATGACATTCGTACTGCATTTTAAACGTATGAATTGAATGAGTGATTTGACAATTTGAGAAATATGCTAACTTCGAGGAGAAATATCAACCTCACTGTCATGTCTACCAACGGATGACGGCCCTTAAAGGAACAATGTGGCAGTATAAGCAGAGAAAGTGCACGACCAACGTCTAGATCACTGTCATTGATTTGTTTAACTTGTGTTTCTTTGGCGTTGTCACTGTGAGTTTGCCAGGAAACACCAGGAAGTGAAGCCCTGTCTCATGCAATAACCCACCATGAA
>JBCAUF010000790.1:8767324-8779735 GCA_038406115.1 Haemulon aurolineatum | reverse complement strand
GAAATGTAGATCTTCAGTTACACATCTGGCAGATAAATGTATATGGAAATGTGTTTTTGGCTATAAGTCCAATATTTCACTCTGTTTTTAGTTCTGTTTTGGTCTCTACCAACTCCTGGGAAAAATATCTGACTCCTTAGCAGTGAAATGCTTCACTTCCTCAACTTTCTAGTCATACAGTTTTACACAGAATGTCTTCAAGCATGAAATCTTTACTTCTAGTCTTCTTTTTTCTTTTTCGAGCTGGCAAAAGACAACTTTTTTGCTTTAACTTATCATTATGAAGCAAATGTTGATTGCACAGCGTAATGGCTATAGAATAATGACACCATCTGCGTTTAGATTGGTTCACTTAAAACCCAGCTTTCACTGTGCAACTCTGTCTGCCACCGGGCACAAAATCTCAGAGGAAAATGAAGGCTGACTGGCGGTACAGTCAGGCTGGCAGCCTGGCACCATTTCTACCTGCTTTCATGTCTCCATTACAGACGAAAATGAATGAATTAACTCACGCTTTTGTGTTTTGTGTTGTTGGTAGTTGCATCTTTGTTGCTACTCTGAGGAAAACAGAAAGCCAACAATAATACCACATGGAAACGTAAGGGGTGGGGTGATGGGGGAGTTGTCTATTTCCACTTTAATGAATCTGGCCATTCTTTGGAAGACTGCACAGCTCCCTGAAATCATGAGATATGATTCCTGGGATTTGACATTCTCAAAATTCAAAAGAGTTTTCTGTCAACATGTGAAGGCTCCTACTGTGGCTAAAACCAACAGAGAGTCTAATCTGAAGTTCGGTTTCCACTCCCTGTTGTCTCACCAGCGTAACAACTTCTAACGGCATGTTGAAGTGAAAAAAAACCAGGCGGAATAGGAACAGCAGCAGCAACAATATGGTGACGTTATTGTCATTTTCTGTAACTGAACAATGCATTTGAACACTTAAAGGTTACAAACAACCTGGCACCATAGTGAAATGCACAGTACTTGCCGAAGAAATATTACCACAAGCCAGGCTGTGTTATTCATCGAAAAACTACCGTCTACTATGTCCGATATCCCTCCGAAACAGCATTTTTTTCCCCCTCACATCACGAGATGCCTCATACTTTTGTACAGTGAGAGAGAAGGAATTCAGATCTCCACAGCCAGGAAACCATTCAAGCTCCGGAGTGTGAGGCGATGTGCGCAGAAGCCTTCGCAGACAATGCCTTGTTTATTTCCTCTGTTCAAGGTTTCTGTCTGAAGTGGTTCTTAACAATCTCCACCTAGATGGTTTCAAACGCGGAGTCACGGTGAAAAGAGTGAATGAGAAGCGGCAGGCACAGCCAGACCTGCGGGTTGTTTGTGCGAATGGGTTCTGGTGTGGCACCCGAAGGCATTAAGCAAAGGTCACGTAGATGTTGTTACAGGTGAGTGGGTCGCAGTTGGTGCGGTGTGCGTGTGTGTGTGTGTGTGTGTGTTTGGGGAGAGAGACAGAGCGTGTGCATATGTGCATCTGTGGAGGAGGCGGCCGTGGGAATGAGAGAGATGAGTTGATGACAATATGTCCTCTTAGTTGTCCTTGAGGGTTAGGAGATAGAGGCTCCAGTCAGGTGGAACTGGATGCCTGTCACTCACGGCGGGGTGGTGATGGCGGTGGAGGCGGGGGGGCTGGGAGGTGTGGGGGACAAGGTGGCGTGGGGGCTGCACAGAGCACCGGCCTCCTGGGAGCCATAGGCAGCCCTGTGATAGATCGAGGTGGGCAGCAGCTTAGACAGTCACACTGGCGAACATTGTGTCCTTTTGGTTTTAGTCCTTTTAAAGTCCTCGCTGGTTTTAAAGCACAGAGACTCGTGACTTGAAATTCTGCTTGACAAAAACAAGCCATATACTATATATTATGGCATATTCAAATGATCCAGTTTATCTTTAATAGATCAGCGAGCATGGACAAAAATATCCTAAGAAAGAAATGGAAGAAATGTAATGTTATTGTAATTTCTGCCAACATGATGACAAAAATGTTTAATTACTTTTTTTGTTAAGTTGCTGAATGTTGACACCTTAACTTTTCACTGATTAAGTATTTCATTTGTTTTTTCCTATATCTGCCAAGCCAATACAATACCCACACATAACAAATGAGGTATGATAAAACTTTTTAATTGTTTAGACTTGGTTAAGGTCAGGAAAAGATCACGGCCTTGATTAAATACAGAAAAAGTCAACAGTGACTTGAAACGCTTCATTAATCGAAAAAAGAAGAAAAAAAACATGATTTTGTTGCAGCGAGTTCACCATGCAGGTGAATCAGGATACAAAGCCCAGCCTCTGATGTCAAAATCCTGTGGCTGCCTGAACACAATTAAAGTAGCCATTGAAGTTTTTGGCAAATCATAATTGGTGAAAACAAATTAGCAGTATATGAATGTTCTTTCCAGGAGAGAGAGTTGCCAAGCCTTTCCAAAAACTGTTTGAGTTTCTAAACTGCAAATCCTGTTTTAAGTTATGGTTAAAGTGTGAACTCAAACTATGGGTTAGTGGAAAGACCATCCAAAAAACCTCCAAAACACGTCAAATGTAAAAGTTGTTTTTGAACTACTGATGAATGGTGGTGAGAATGAAAATATTGTGATCTTTGTTTGGTAGCACATTTTCCAACAAGATGTGTATGCCTACAAGTTTCTAATGGTTTGTTAAAGGCCAACTGACCCTTGACATGTCACAGTAGAAAAAGCAGAGGTGTAAATAATAAAATGAGTGATGTTGAAGTTTCAGGGCTCTGGTGTTGTCGTTGTAACGTAGACTTACTGGGACAACTGAATAAAACAAAGCCATTGTTAATGTTATCAGTAACAGCTGTTTCTGTTTACTTCTGGATAAAGAAAAATAGTATTTTGTCTGCCTCTCAAGTGAACCCAATCCAAATTATAGACCAGCTCTTACAACTATTATGTGAAGAAATCTTAATCAGCATCAGGAAAGATTCATAACTCAGATTTAGTTGTTCGGTGATATCTGTGTATCAAAGACCTGCCTGTCAATTGGGGGGGGCGAGAGCTTGTTTAAAACGTGCTAGCAAGCCGACCCATTTGTTCGCATTTGAATCACAGATTGTGCCTTCAACCGGCTAAAAGTGACAGTGTGGTTTGCCTGCTCGAGAGCTGCATTAAATAGACAGTGAATGGAGCACTTGCCCGTATTTGATCGGAGGGAGCTGACATTTCTTAAACTGTTTTTTTTTTTTTAAGGAGATTCCTGAGTTGCGCTGACAACGAAACTACCGATAGTCATGCTGTCTGGGTGCTGAGTCACACAGAGTTTGATGTCCCCAGATCCTCCCTATTGTAACGTGCCGGGAGTTGCATTGTTTGTGTAATGTCATACGAGTGAAAACTTCAGACAACCACCGATTTCTTTCTTTTATCGTTATTTATACAGCTTTTATCTATGCCTCATTGTTCTGGATTTACATCTGTGAAGTATTATTATTGGCCAATATTGTGCACTGAGATCTACTGTAGCTCTAGCACAAGTGTCAAGTGTCAATAAATTATAGACCAAAGATGAGGGAAAGAAAACCAAAGGTATAAAAGGAATCATCTGACTTAAACTCAAACCAGCTGCAGCATAGTCAGTTGATCACCTCGGGTTTTTTTTGCTGGTGATGCAGAGGAGGCTTTCTGTCTCGCTCTCTCTCTGTTCCCCTCGTCTCTACTGCCGGCTCCTCATCTTCAAGCAGCATGCACTAGACTTATTTTTCAAAGCTCAAGTCTCTTCACATGGGCAGTCACATATCTAATGTCTACTAATGTCTCCGAAGTACTGTGGTTGCACTCTGGTTGGCAATGTTGTTTTTATTAGAGTTTCTCATTTTCCTAGGAGTAAAAATGGAACCTCTCTGTCAGACACGCTGGAAATTGCCACAGCAGAGGGGTAACCTTTATGAATAAAAGTGAACATAGTTACTGCCAGAATAATTAATCCTCCTCTAGAATAACGGCAATTAAAGGCACACACACATACTCACACGCACGCTGAGGTTTCAGCAGAAACACAGGAAAATTACAGGTAATGAAAACAAACCTGGGAGGAGAATTCTTGGAAACATAATACATTACGCTGAGAGCAGAGAAGGAGCAGGTTCCTATGGAGATATTACCTGAAAATGAGGATCCACCAGGGAAATAATTACAGCTGGTATAGATTTCCCACCCAGGAACAGTGGTGCAGATGGCCCTCACACAAGTCAACACATGTTCTGTATATTCTGCGTTGGTAAGCATGCATATTTGTGGATGTGTTTTCTTTTGCAAGGTGATTTGAACAGATTGCATGTGTAATATCAGAAAGAAAGAGAGAGAGAGGTGGAGAGAGAGAGAGGGAGAGAGAGAGAGAGAGAGAGAGAGAGAGATCTGATTGTGAGGTGTCTTGAGACCATGGGGATTATGCTTGTGGACACTGATTACCAAGCCTGTCAACTCCCAAGGCCTGGAGAATTCGGATAAATGAAGTGGGAATGCTCTCCGTCTGCCAAACACACGCAGGCTGCTGTTTGGTGACGCCCGCTGAATACGGGCAGCTGGTTCTGGACAGGCGCCAGCTCGGAAAATTCAATTTAGAAAATACTGGTCAGTCACTAATGCGTCATCAACTCAGTTGGTACTGGGTAAAATGAGCCCGTTGGCAGTGCATGACATCAATCTCACTGAAGACTACCTGTCAGCGGGCAGAATACAGCGTGGTGCAACATGTTGTGAAAATACAGTATGTGGCTATACATCCCCTGTTTAAGCCACGGCGTCCATCTTTTTGGATTTTTTTGTTGTGCCTTCACGTACATGTACATGTACATTCTGTTAATGGCTACACAAACAATGCTGGGGAAAGAAATTTAAAAAACAAACAAATTAAAGGCAATTCCTCAGAACAGAACAGTGAAGTAGAAAATAGGACAACATAAGATTTCCCAGTGACTGAAAAGTTGCAGGCTTATGATGCAAACATGTCTCACATATGTACATTTTTATATTTCTGCATTATTTAAAAAAATTGCACCTTGACCCTGACCACCTCACTGCATCATTTCTAGGAGACAGGGTTGAACGGTCAGCTCAACAGTAAACTAACAGTCACACATTAGCCTCAGGCAACTAATATAATATACCATGTAGAGACCGTGTTACAATGGCATCGCACCAGCTGCAACGCCTGCCCGCATGTTCACATTGTGTTTTGCACATTTTGACATGATGACACACACAGACTCACAAGATGAAAACAATACAGGCCAACGCTGTTATGCAAATTGAAAACAATAAAGAGTAAAAGCTATGAGAAACTGGATATGGTGGACAAAAGATGATTTAATCCTTTGAAGGTGTTGTGAACCCCGGTCACAGAAAAACCTGTGCAGCCAGTTGTCCACATTTCAAGACCAGAACAAGTGTTTGTTTGACATAATTATCCGTCCACTTTTATTTTTAGTCGCTAAAATATACTTAACATTCAGATCAACCACCACACGAGGCTTTCTTGGAAGCAAACACAGAGGAATCTTCCAAAATGTAAAGCCAAAGCACGTTGCCTCGACTTTTGTCTGGAAGCTGTATGCATGCGCTCAGTTAGTGTGTAATGAAAGGATGCAATGTCAGACGCTGGCTCTAAATATAAACACTTGTAAGGCACTGAAACATTTCTGCATTGTAATTAGCACCAGTCTTTTCTGTGGGTTTGTTATATATGTGGAGGTAAATAGCTGCATGCAAGCAATTATGAAACACTGCCCTCTTGTAATCTTCAGGAAGTTCTATCAATAGCACCGGCAAACGGCAGCGGACGTTTTGACTGAGCGCAATCTGCTAAAACCTTGAATATTTACTAGAGTGACATTAAAAAAATTATCTCTGCTTATTTTGAACTTACTAAAATTTATGATGTAACATTCTCGAGCATGAACTCTGGCATTTCTCTGGTATGTTAATATGTATCTGGAAGCCTTACAAAAATCACAATCTTGAGTGTGTGGTGTATGTAGCATTAAATGAAAAGCTAAAACTAGGTTGGCGTGGGGTTAAAGTGCTTTTGGGAATTCACCCAAGCAATTACTTTAAGCATCAATTTGATGTTAAAATGTTTTACAGCTGCCAATGCCAAAGGCCAGTTAAGGAAAACGGTAAGGTCATTAGCCTTTCAACGAATAAGCTCGAACGTGTCAAGATGCAAAAGCTTAATGGAGCCATCTTCCTAAAGCACATTAACACTGTTAAAACAAACAGCTACTGGCGTGTACCTCCCTTCTGAGCTGCCAGTTTTATTGCTCGATAGTGTATTTTCCTCATTTTAGCAGATTCCTTGCAAACACACGGAGAGTACGATGCTGCTGTCAGATATATATATAGCCATGGTGGAGTTTAATCACTGATAACATGTATTAAACACCGTGATAAAGGTCAGACTTTGGAGTCAGTCTTACAGGAGCAAAGAGTAAAAGCTTCTCTCCAGTCTCATCATTTTGCCCCAATGTTCAATAACCACCAGAGAAGAAAAGGTATAAAATTACCTGCTATTAGAGTAGACCAGTATGCAATGCATAATGTAACGTAATGTAAAAAGAAAGTGCATTTACCAAAAAGTGAATTACGACATTTCATCACAAAAAACACTCCTGAAGTGCACTAAACATCATAAACTGATGATACTTAACAGCGTAAAAGAATCCGAGGTTGGATTTTTCCTTTAATGTGCAGCACACTGGAAAACTATATTACTGTAAATCCATCAACAACCCACCACACACACACCTAAAAGTTGTTTATATAGGCAAAGGGATAGTAAAAATGCTTGAGCTTCAGAGGGTAATGGGTCTGACTCTAATCAGATTGGTATCAGATAAGTGTCGGATGGCGCAGATAGCCATCGGTCTGGCGAAAATACACACTGTGAGACATATGAACTCCTCCATTTGAGTTCTTTACAGAAGCACAGCAGTTCCTATAGATTTGTCCAACTCATGTCTGTATGCTTCATTTGAGGCTAGGAGACGAGCACGAAAAGTGGAAGCAGTGGGAAACAGCTAGCCTGGTTCTTGCCAAAGTTAAAATATATGACTATGACTAGTCACAGTTGTAACAAGACTCTTTCTCTCTGAATCCTTTTTGTTTCCACGTCTCTGTGTAAGGGTTTAAACCCGTAAGACACAGCATGTTAATGGGTGAGCTTTTCAAGTGCTGGTAGGTGTATCTTTGAACTTTGCGGTGAGCCGGGATGGCTGTTACCCCCTGCTTCAAGCCTTCGTGCAAAGCTAACGCAATCACATCATTGCTATAGCTCCATATGCACAGACTTCAGGGTTGCATCAGTCTTTGGGTCGTTGGAAAGAAAGCATATCGGCATATTTTCCAAATTCTTTGCTCGCTCGTCTGCTGTGTGTTGGTTCAACGTGAGCACAACTAGAGGTTAAAAATGTTTCCTGTCGAGCACTTAAGGCTAAAAAAAAGGTGGAGGAAAGAGGAAATAATACTTTTTTACAAACAAAAACCAGCTACCAAATAAAAAGGTTCTTCCAGGAGCACCTTTTTGTCAGGAATAATGGAGCGTGGAGATATCTGAGGGCTGGTGGAATAAATGGAGCATATTTGTGCAGCGTGGAATTTTGGCAGAGCTCACAGAGTATCATACTTCTCCTGTTTTATTTTCATTGCTGAAATCAATTCATTGCGGAGCCTCTGAATCTCGAACGTAGCCTACCCTTCTTCTTCTGTCATCCTACTCATACCTGAAAGGGGTGTAATGACCCACTTTCTCTCCTTGTCCCCCAGCGAGTCTGCCGCTTACCACGTTTGACCACCTCGCTGTGGTCGACTACAGTCTGCAGCTGCTGTTAATTTACAGGAGCACTGTGCACCCCTTTTCCAGCTCTGAAGCATATATGACTAATCACACCAGTCATTTTAAACAACTTGAGCTCTCTCTGGCAATAAATCACCTTGATACGTGCTACTGTGCCCATAATAGAGCTGCGTTCAGGAGGGAGGAGGGCAGGGGGAACTTTGGGAGCTATTCAGTACTTTTGGTCAACACACCATTGTGAAACAAACTCAGGGACTGGGACATATTGTTGTTCGATGTGTTGCTCGTTTCTATGATCTCAATAAAAATCAAAGCGAAAACAACAAAGGGTTGTTTTTTCTTTGTACAACAGCTCAGGGAATATTATGTTTCCCCGGACTTTTTGCCTAAAGAGTACATATTTTCCTTTCTTTTTTATCTTTTCTTTTTTCTTTTTTGCGGCTACAACTTTTACAAAATCCACAACACACAATCTTGGTGTAGAGATTTTTCAAGACACAAAGTTATGTGTTCAAGCAAATGTGACATCGACCCTACGCAGGCAGAAAATGAAATGTTGCTAACTTACATTTAACCGATGTTTGATCTGCTTTCAACATTTCATTTTCAAGTTTTAGCCAAACGGCAGATAAAGTAGAAAGAGAAAGCTGTGGCTTTTTTCTTCACCTCAATAACATGGAGAAAAAAGACCTTCTAAAATGGCCAAGAGTAGACTTTTTTTTATCTTCACCTGCCAACTGTAAGTGAGAACAGAGGGACCTCGCAAGGCCTTTAAAGATGGTGTTAAACTGCTTTTTTGGGACATGACAAACGACGTGACAGTCCCCAAATTCCACTAGCTAACATGAGATATGTCTTCCACAGTATCAACAACCAGTGAAAAAGTAAAAAAAAAAAAGAAGTTAAGCGACACAAAGGTCTGGGCTATGACTGCGCCGTGCCATCTCTCTTTTCTCCCTGTCATTGTATTGTTCCATGTCGCATCTTCCCTTTGTGCCGTTGCCTGCCTGGTAACCACCGTGCCGAGCTGAAGAACAATCTGCTCCTTGTCAGGAGCGCTGAATGAATCCTGTTGCTTATTGTTGAGGTGAACATGTTATTTGAATACGACCGATCTCCTGTAATAAAAGGGCCGTTGTGGTTTATGAAATATTCATCAAAGGTATCCCCTGGAGACGCGGATGCATTCAGATGCATATCGCCGAATCTGAAACAGATTTCAGCAGACAAAAGATTGCAAGCAGTGACTGCAAGCGTCTGAACTATGAGGCAGACAGTCACAAGGTGGGTGACCTCTAGAGTGGATACGTCTCCTTGTCGCTCTGCTGGTTTTCAGCCGTTCCACCTCCTAATAAATCAACAAGAGCACACTCTGGGCTCCAGCAGCTAAGTGGCATTTAAGAAACAGCTTGTGAGAGCTGTAAGGCTGCAATTTGGATCATTTAGACGCAAGGCAATAATTTGGCCAGATGAACGGCATTAACAGCAACCAGAAAGTTTTTAAGCCACTAAAGCCACTAAAGGAAAAAGTCCAAGTAGCATTTTATTAAAAGTCAATGGAGGCTGAACTTCTTGTGGTTCAGAAGGGCAAAAAAAAAGATGCTTTCCATTTGCTCAGGTTGACTCAATATTGGGGATGTGACACATTTAAATTCACTGGAAATTTACCAACAGATGACAATAGATAGTCGCCTCGCTATTTATCAGTAGTGCGTGTACTGCATTTATCTGTGTGCCAACTTATGCATAACCAAATTGTGCGCGGAGAGCAATAAAAGCCGGTCTGCATTCAGCTTACAGCAAAAATGCCAAGACACTGCTTCAGCTACACCGATACCAATAACGGCAGCTTCAGCAGACGTCCGCGGTCTAGCCGGGATGATCAAAGTTGGAATCGCTGCAACAAAACACGAGCATCTCTCTTGTTTATCACAATATTCCCGGAGCAGCAAATCCCCCCTCCCCACCACCACTACTTCATCTGTGCCTTATAACATACAGAACAAGCCAGCCATGCCTGTAACAAGGTAGACCGTTAGAACAATTCCTAACAGAGCTGTTGGGAGACACACAGGCTCATAATTGCTCAAACATTGTTTACACCATGCTTCTGCCTTGAAGACGCAATAAAAGAGGGAGTGATAGTCCTATGCAGAGACACTGGGCTATCACACTGGGACTATGGGTACTGATGAGAAGCTCTTGGTCTGTTGCCATGGCCCCTGTGTGGGTTGCATGTCAGTGCTGGTCTGCTCTTCTTTTTAATAACACTGAAAAATACTTTGAAGACCCACTGGGGAAGCACAACACATTATGTTCCCAGTGGTCTGACTCTGTGATTCTACAGCTTAACATTGTTTCATGCCATTAAAAAAGAAACTCTACCTCGTCATCGTTCGACTCCGTTTTTCAGCACAATTTGTTATCAAATCTGCATGGCCCGTGATGGTCACGCACTGATGAAAGACATGCAAATGAAGCACTTAGAAAGAGCAAATTACAGTAATGCTTTTCAGTATTTTCGCAACTGGTTGGGACAAAAATTTAAGACGGCGTCATGTGGGGTCGCACCCAACACAGCCCCGTTTGTGACATCAGCGCTTGGATTCAGTCACGTGGCGTTTTCTTCCTCAAACCTTAAAGAAAATGTCAAAAAAAAACATGTCCAGCATCTTTAAATGTATTTCTGTGATCCCACAGACATCTTCAGATGTCTATGGGGCAAAATCAATGTTTAAATCCAACATTTCCACAGTCTGTGCAGCGAACTTAATGTTCGTTCCAGTGAGGAAGAGCGGAGCAGAGCGGAACGGCCCAGTCTGTGGAAATATTGGATTTAAATGTTAGTCTTGTACCGGGCAAACGTTTTATCAGTCTGTGCAGAATACTGACATCTGTGAGATCATGAGAATACCTGAGAATATTCAACCTGCTGCATATCGGGAGGTTTGCGAAGTGATCGCTGTGAGACCGACGCTATGTTTGCCACACAAAGTTTTGAAGTCACAAAATCAGGCTACGAGCAACAAAGTCGGAGCTCCTTACATCAAAAGCAACGCAAAACTATTACATAAACACGAGGCTTCAATAGATGATATGAAATGTTTAATTTGCACCCCAAACTAACTGAGAACAATAAAAGCATTAAGTGTTTAATAGCTGTTATCATCATGCTTCTAAAACATCACACATTCACATTAATTTTAGGAACATTTACATTTCAGCACAAAAAGTGTGAAGTGTTAGAATAGCAGTCATTAATACGGCCATTCATACGGTGTATGAACACCTTGGCTAAAACACCACTTTTGAACTATAAATTACACACAGATGTTAACTGAAGATTTACAACAGGGGATCACAGGGTTAATTAAGATGTAAGAACAAAAGAGAGGTGAATAAACTCTGGAGAGGAGGACATGTGGTTACTGTCAACTTTTCGTCTTGCATGCACAAAATAACAGACTGGTCGTTCTTAACGAACGCTCGTTGCAGGTTTATAATATACCTGAAATCCCAATTACCACCTTCAGCTCTGTGTCTTGTGTAATAAATGTGTGAAACTTGTCACAACTAATCATCACAGCAACCCATGTAAGACAGACAGTGCAGTTTAATTATCGAGTGGGTCCTGTAATGCCGTTTTCGAGAGGCAAAACTGCTAAAGTCATATAGAAAACCCAAACTCAAGTCCTGATGGACAGCGTAAAAATCACTCTCTCAGCAGGAGTGAATTTTGATATTAATATGTAGTGTATGACAGCATTGTTGTTAATTAAACCCTGCAACATTTCACCCAGGCTATTATTTGTTCCTGCCAGACGGCTAATGAGCCCCACATTATCTCAGCGAGAGACAAAAGCCCAGAGGACACACTGTACTTTAAGGAGTCTGAGACCCCTGGTGTAACTAGATAGAAGAAAGCTGTGTCTCCAAAATGAGAGCTCCGCGCTCACACTGGGGAGACGAACAGAAAAATCAAAACAACCATCACCATCCCTCTGCATTTAACATGAATCGGACCTTCCATTTCATCCATTTTACGTTGTGGCTGCTCGTGTGGGTCAGCGGGTCAGTCCTGCTGCCACCGTGAATACCAGGGAAAGGATCTTGACAAGCTTTATCACCATCAGCTGACAAAGTGAAGTACATTTTCTGGGCAAATGAGACACAGCAGCCGAGCAGCAGCTGTCATCCATCATACTCGTGGTGATGAGTGCTGGATAACTACGCATCCAGTAGGAGAAAAAAAAAAAGAAAAAGAAAGAAATCACAAATACTTCAGAGCATTCAGATGCTTCAAAATATAATGCATTTTAAATATTAAGTGGCTCTTTGGGCAGCTAAACCACAGAAAATTGTGGCTGCATACTTTGTGTCAAACACAGAGACAGACAAAGAGGAACAAGTCGAGCTAACAGTGTAGACAAAAAGTACATCTATTTAAGGGTTTTGATAAATACTGACCCTATAGTGCAAATACTTCTCAAACTGTTTCTGTCATGCCCCCTGCTCGTAGCCGATTTTACGCCCCCTGATGTATAAATAAACTGAATTTATGTCAACCAGTCACAATAT
>JBCAUF010000790.1:8744889-8756745 GCA_038406115.1 Haemulon aurolineatum | reverse complement strand
CCATCATTTCTAGTAAGGTGGAAAGCCTCAAAATCCTGCAATACCAATGAGCCTCAGATGTTGTTGCCAGGGGAGAAGAAATCCTTTCAGAGGTGTAAATAAGAGCACCCTGCCCATCAAAGGTGACTTTTCACCCAGAGTTTTTACGTCCATAGTCTTGAACATTTTTTGACTTTTATCCAAGAATCAGACATTTTCTGGCACAGTTATGCGTCTTTTGTCCTGATGATTCACCCGTGTGGGTCTCATGTCCGTCCAAACCAAAGTACTCCAACTGTGAGTCATGTATTGAAGTAATGAATGAAGCTTTTCCATCCAAAACCAGGGTCGTTCAAAATAGTTGTTTCCAGGAGATATGAGCACAATCTTCTCATCTAACTCTCAGTTCAAAACGTGTAAGAGCTTTGTCTAAAATGTTTAATTATTGTCATAATTGATCATTTTCACATTTCTTTCTCTTTTATTTCACCAGTATTGCTTTTAGTCCAAACATGCCTTTTGATTAGTGTCATCTCTGCAAACTATATCCACCCATGAGGCTACTGATGACAAACATATAACCATCCCCATGCCAAGTGCAATGAAGAACAGCCCGCTACAAGTGCCAAAGTAAGGCTACGTTCATTAAACTTTCCTCCAAATGAAAACTCTGCCCGCTGTAGTCAATTCCCCGAGCTTAAGGCCACAAATTAATAAAGACAGGCTTTTGTTCCACCACAGCTCCTGCAGGGAGGGAATGAAAGCTTCTCATTCACACTGGACCACTTTTGAAGGTCTCAGAGGACAACAGAAAAGCAGATATGTAAAAAAAAAAAAAAAAAAGAAAGAAAGAAAGAAAGAAAGGAAGAAAAACAGGGAACCTACTTCAATTAGCGAAATTGGTGTTGCTTATCTTTGTGTCTTTTAAAATGATGATAAAGCAGCTTTGGCGCTCTATTGTGGCTGAGGTTGTTACAGTAGTTAAGCTCCAGTAGATTGGGCAGCACCTTAACTTCTTTAAATGATTCGTAGTAATTATTTTTGAATAACAGTCATGTGATTTGTGTGACCTTTGGATTCGTGCTCTGTTAAAATAATCATCCAAAATAGTCCTGAAGAACATATTTCATGCAGTGTGTAGGTGGCATGACATGCAGGAGGAAATATGATAATGGCGTAAAGTACAGCGCGTACTTGTTGAATATAGATTGAATTTCTGATTTCTGGTAGATGCATCAGCAGCCCGAGTTTGGGGACGAACAGAGGACGGATTATCAACTGAATCCTGTCTTTATTTGACGTATTAGAGACAGTAGCCGCAAAGAAAAAAGAGCGTGAGACACATCAAAGTATTGTACATTCCTAAGGCGTGATGAAAAACAGAGGGCTACAATCAAACAGCCAGAAATTCCTTACGATGTGAATTTCTCCGAGAGAAGAGGGAAAAAAAAAAAAAAACAGTGGCTGAAATCCTCTGCTCTCCAGTGGGAGGTTGCATAAGCAGTGGAAACTTAACTAGAGGACAAACCTCTCTCTGCCTGTGCTTTGAATATTGAACGCTCGGTGCAAGAAGGAGGGATTGAGAGACAGACAGACAGGCAGGCAGGCAGGCAGTCAGACTGACAGACAGACGGACAGACAGAAATAAAGGCAGGGATGGAGATAGTGAGCAGTCTGAGTGCGCAGCACCCGCCAACTAGTGTTTAAAGGTTTAGGAGTTCAGATTCAGCCAGGCAATTCCTCTTGAGCTTTGCGAGGAAGAGTGCCCGGAGCCCCCTGCTGTTATCGTGCAGAGAAAGAGCACTTCCTTGAGAAAACAACAGGAAAGGAAAAAAAAGAAAGAAAGAAATAGGAGTAGCCTACATAACCAACAAGCAGAAGTAGAGGTTTATCACACCGGAGCATGCTCTGAAATAAGGAGCCACAGGTGATTTTTTTTTTTTTTAATTATAGTTATTCTCCATCCATCACTTACAGTACAGTATTTCCATGACTGCTGGAACAGTCACAGTAAAAGAGTCTTCGTTTTCACATATATATAAAAAGTTGATAATAATACTGTGCTATGAAGGTTGTTATACCCCTATGGCTTTTTGATCACATGTCCTGCAACAAGTGAAGTATGAGAGGAGAAAGAAGGGAAAAAGGATTTCAGAGCCAAAAATCCCTCCACCCCCTCTTCCTGAATAATAAAGTCTCAAATAAAGACAATTCTTGGTATATATTTGTTTGCTGCTCGCATGTGAGAAGAGAGGATATTCTAGATATAAAGCAAATACAGAGGTTCAGGTGAGACCGAATATAAGAGTGGAAAGAAGGTAGAAAGCCAAGGTGAAAAACCAAAAGGAATTAGATAGAAAAATTACTATTCTGAGAAAACTCGGATCACTCAGCAAGAGATCAAGCGGCTTTCCTTTTTGATTTAAAAAAAAAAGCACACTTCTGACATCTTTCACTTAAAGCTCACACTCCAATATCACAGGATTTTTTAACCACCACTGCTGCCACCTGCACTTAATTTATGGAGCCGTAAAAGTTTAAGAGTGCTCCCATTTTCTTGAGACAACGTGACCTAAAATTCTGCACAGCACTCATAAAGACACCAAATGCTTAAATTTATTTAAATTGATTTTTGCAATTATATATGGTAATATAAGTACAATAAATCAAACAAAATTGGACTCACATCTTTCCACAGAATCTGTTGACTGCTGGATTGACTGCTAGCTTCCATGATGCAAGCCCACAGGAGGAATCTTTCCGTTCGTCTTAGTCGGGGAAAATACTCACTCTCTGCGAGGCAAAGAGCCCCAGCTTCATTCCTTTGCTGTAATTTGGGAGTGTGCTGAAGGGGAGGGAAGTTTCAGATGGAGTGGAATTACTGAAACATTTGTGATACGCATTAAAAGCAAGGCAGATGTCTCCCCTGCCTGCCTGCCTGCATGCCTGCCTGCCTCCATTTCAAAGGTGGAAAGCCACAAATGGATTCAGACAAACCCTCTGTTGAATGAATTACATACGATGCTTGAATAAAAATACGAGAATGATTCACCGCTTTCAAAAGATTCATGCTTGGAGGACACAAAGTTTGCATATGAAAAAAGAGAAAAGAGTCTTCCTACATAATGCAGATTCTGATCTTTTCAGTTACACTGTTTGAAGTATCAAAAAGAGTTCAAGCACCTTCGTTCTGCTTTCTGTTCCGCTGTCAGTCAGTCTGCACACACGACTACTAACAGGTTCACTAAACAAGAGCTGAGATGACTGAATTCCAGCAAGATGAAAGTCGACCTTATAAAATGGAAAGAATTTGGGGTTGTACAGTACACATATGGAGGCAAAAGAGGAACAAAGCAAAGACTGGAATCTGAGGACAGAGATTTGAAGATCCCCTCCAGGCATGTTTTAAGACTTAAGATTACACTCCTTGAAATAACAATTTGTGCCTAAAATGGGTTTTCCCATAAAAAAAAGTTCAATTGTTTCATTTTAAAATTCTGAAAATCAAATCTGCTCTTTCTCTCTCCTTGAAAACCCAGAATCTCTGCAGATATTGCCCATTTTAAAGATTTAATCGCTCGATGCAAGATGTCTACTGCTTCACTTAAAAGTCCATCCTTCCAGTGTAAGTGTTTGAGCTCTGTTTCCACTTCTCACTTGTGTACATAAGTTGCTTATTGGACCATGATTGGCAGCTGTGAAATCACAAAGCCCTGCTCGTGCACGCACATACAGTACTATATGCACTTTTGAGAAGCTTGCCCCCTTAAGTGGACAAATGTGGGGAAAAAAAGCCTGCACACACACAAAAAAATACTCTGCACAGACATCGTTCTGCACAGTGAAGCTCAAACACCCAAGTGCAAGCAACACTAAGCAAAACACATTTTTGAGTGCAGGACTTAAGGAAGCATCTAGAGGTCATCTGAGGAGCTGTTAAAAGCCGCTATGAAACAGAATGACAAGGCTTTTGTGTCTGCAATAAAAGCTCCTTTCAACAGGAAGGTGAAAACACAAGTTGATGATTAAAAACTCAAATGTTCAAACTCAGCGATTCATGTTCTTCTTTATGCTTTGTGTTGTGTTGTTGGGAAGCCTCTCAATTCTTTAGAAAAATGCAATTAGTATTGAACCAGGTTTTGGGGCTCACAGGGGAGGGGGTTAAATAACACGTGCAGTAACTGAAGCTCCTCGAATATTGGCACCCACAGAACTTTATACAGCTTTTGGCAGGCTTAATAATGCCATCCAATGGTACCCAGTTGTTTCTCTCATCCATACGGTGTACCATTTATAGTTTTTGAAAATGTCACTGTGACTCAGGGAAGGCGTGATCACACCTGCAGTTACTTTTCCCAATGGTCAAAACTGTGGACCTTGTTAGATTTTTGTTTGATTTGTTTGGGTTCCTATTATTAGCTTCAGGTGAACGGTGGCTCAGCGGCATGGAGTCGCAAATAGCTTTTTTGTTTTTTAGTAGCCTGTCATTCTGTAAATCAAGGTTTGTTTTCAGGCTCTTTACACTTTGCCTCAAACATCAGGGTTTGGTGGACTTGGTCTGCACTCTGTGTTATGATTAATCAGCACTGGAAGTAAGCAAGGTCGGACAGCAGAGACTGGAAGAGAGAGATTATGATAATGACATGTAATGAAATGTCTGTCCTCAGGATGTAGAGCTGGCATGTCTGCTGTTTTCCGTAAACTACCTCCTCAGGTGTCAATAGTTAACATATACATGTGAAAGAGCTAAAAACAACAACAACAATCGCAACAAAAAACACACCAGACAGGGTTGTATTTTTCTAACTGAATCACCAGACAGTGACATCAATATCGGACAATTCTGCAACACTGGATTTCATTCAATGCCAACATTTTCCAAACATTTTGTTTGGCATTGTACAAATAAATTATTACTTGAGTATGGTTGTTATTGTTAATTACAGTTGAAATCTGTTTTCGTTGGGCAACTAAAAAGTTTGCTTAATGTTGTGGAAAGATTGTGAGAAAAGCCATTGAACCATTTCAGCTACACAAAGTCTGACACTACATACCTCCTCACCCTTAGGTTCTACATCACATATACATATGGGGCACACCTGTATCTGCACTGAACATAAATCCATTGCTGCACCACTGGGCTGATTTGGCCATTTTTTCTCTCTGTTATGTTGGGCTCTTTTGTGAGTTACTGCTGGTTATTTAATCAAATCTAGCCAAAGCCTTGCAAAACCTTTGAGTTTTGTGTCATTTACCCATTTGTGAGACTACAAAAAGCTGTTTAAGGTGGTCTATTAGGTATTCGTAGGCCTTTGGTTATTCGGTGTGACTGAGGTTCAAATGTGCCGCCCTCCCACATGGATCAAACTAAAGGAACAAACATTATGAAGATCAAAGAGATCTTGTGCCAGGTGAGAAGGAGCACTCAATAAAACGGTTCAAAAACAAGAATGTCTCTCATAGTGCTTTAACTGTGAATACTAGCCTGAACTGATGAAGAAACTTTAAAATGTACTCTAACCATTATGTGGCAACACTTTACATTAAGGTGCAAGAAATAATGAATAGTTTATGAGGAATTTAACAAATAAGTAGGTCCGGTGAATAGTATAGTATGTCAATAACTTTGAACTGAGGACTAGTGGGTAATTATAAGTTAGCCAAGATATATTTATCATAACAGTATAAACTTCAGAGTTATTCCTCTTGGAATCTCCTCAGTAGTTTCTTATTTATACTCAACTATAATGCTGAGATAAATGTATTACTCCATGACAGTCCTTTTTTTTCAAAACTCTTATGCAAATCTTTGTGTACAGTAGTTGGACCTTTTGTCATAGATATGTCGGATATCTGTACGTTCAAATGAAGAGACATTTCCCCTATAAACTTGGATAAGTCTTTAAACTATTCAATATTTCACAAAAGTGCAGTTACTGTAGAGGACATATACACACTTGTGCATATATCAGGACTGTTGTTTTCTTTAATTTCCTGCCACATTAATCATCTCATGGGAGGAACTCAATTGCTATATTGGGAACCACTTGATTTAACTGTATTTAAAGTTGTACTGTACCTCCAGCAGCTACAACAGTAAAATGCTGCTTACATGTTGATAAAAAGTGTTAAAGGTCAAAAATGTCATAACATGTATCAGCTAGAACCAGAGGATAGCAGTTTCAATACATTGTTGTCCTGCTTTGAATACTTCTTCCACCTCTACAATTTTGTAGTTGTTTTACTGATTGTGTCAACTTTATTGTTATGTCACCGTCATCATCAACCGCAGAGCTCTGACACACTGCGCTGCATAGTTGACAGTATCTTTACAGCATGCCACCTGTTTTGAGACATGACAAATAATACACAATGCACATTTAATTTGATCTCAACACGTCTTGTGACGGGAAGTGAAAGTTACAGTATGAAGGCGCACCTGTGCTCAGCCTATTTATACAAACCACCTGTCAGTCTTCTTTTCATATCATCGGAGATGGCACACAAAGCAAAAGCTAAGTAGCGTGATAAAGTGTTTTGAAGTGATTCCAGTTTATTAGAAAACACAATTTCACAACCTAAAAGTTCCACTTCACACTCGATTTACAGGAGTGAAAAACGACGGCGCGGTCAATACCATCCGAGGTGGAACATTCCGGGTGAAATTGGTCAACCTGCAAGCCTTTAGTACGGCAGGCAACATTTGAGCACATATTAAGTCTGTCAGATCTGATAGCTGTGCGACCTCGTCAGCTCTTTCCCATTGATATAAATCTTCACAATTACTGTGACATTTTGCTTGGGTAAATCAAGTGGCGGCTCTTTCAGGAATAGTGTTGTGTCAGCAGCGGAGTTGAGCATCCTGGGACCCTCATTCCCCCGATAGCATTCAGCGGCAGGCTGGGGCTTTGACACCCGCAGAATAGAATAAACAGCAATTTAGTTTGGAGTGCATACCAGATACTCACAGATTAGAGCAGAGGTTGATGGGAGCAGCCTTAGCAAACCAGGAAGAATCACAAAATAAACATTTACTCTACCCTGTTCATGCTTCAGGCCCGATAGCTTTGATAGGAATTTTTCCCTTTTGTATTTGTCACTTTTTCAAACACAGGTTGAGCACTGTGACCAACAGCGAGGCCCATTACAAATCCAACAGACCAAGTTGGATCCAGTAAGGATTTTAGATATGTATGTGTATGTGTCTGTGTATCTCTCTCTCTCTCTCTCTCCATATATATATATATATATATACACACACACACACACACATGCACACATACGTATATATAGACCGTTCTCCATCAGACAACAGCAGTTCTGCTCAAAATGACTTGTAGTACTTCAGGCAGGCACTGCCTCCACAAACTTGCAGAGTATATTTTGCTCTATTTTGCAGTGGCCATCTGGAAAAAAGCTGTTCCTTGTTTGCTTTTTTTTTTTTTTTTTAACTCTTAAGCCAGCCTCTAAAGCCTTGTCGAGCTTCTGTCACTCAGAGAGAAAGCTGCGGTGGAAACCCACACATTTCCCACGTGCTCATCCACATTCATTAACAGTCCCTTCCCACATGAAGGGAGACTGTCACAGCTAAAGAAAGAGAAAAAGATGCGGCAAGAATATGTGTAAGAGAGATAGAAACGCAGAAAAAATAGAAAACGCCGAACAGGACTGAGAATTTATTTGTTTCTTTTCCTCTCCCCCTCACACACAGGCAGACAAAAAACTCCTCCGTGCATTGAATCACACTTTTGGGTACACGAACTGGGCCCATACAGGTCAAATGTGACACGTAATCCTGTGTGATTTGATTATCCGCCTCCTGCCTCGACACAGCTCCACCACCTCGGTCTTTCATTACAGGGGAACGGAGAGGTTGGCCAGAATGGGCTCATCATGAAGAGGCAGCCACTGACTCGGTCTAGACGAAAGATCTGATAGCCTCCATCCGTCATCTTTCAGGATCCTCTGCACGCTTCAGTGACGGTGGGAAGGAAGTGTACCTCTGCACAGGAAGTTTACACAGCGCTCTGTTTCCCAGGAGTCGCTTGGCTCTTCAGCAGACTGCAGCGAAGGCCTGACACATTGTGTTGATATACTGCTGCAAATTCCTAAGTGCAGAATACACAGAGAGGCCCAGCAAAGTAGTAGCATTGACAGGTGAATTTCTGCTGCTGCTCACAACGCTTGTCAAAATATGTGTCTGCATGCATCTTCAGTTCAGGTTCATTTATTGTTAATTGGCACATTTGAGTCCATCAAATTAAAACAGATCACAGACCTCTTGTCCTGCACACCATGCCTCATTCAGCTATTCAACTAGTTATTTGAATTATAAATCACCATAGATACTAAGTTTTCAAAACAAAATTTGAATCATCTTTTGTAAGAATATCACATGAACTCCAAGTTAAAAAAATATACTATATTACAAACAACCTTTAAGCATAGTCTGATAAATAAAATATTTTGTTTTATTCCATCAAAGGGTAAAAAGATTGAAATATCATTGAGTACAAAGCAGCAAATTCTATACTCTCAACCTCATTTTGAATTTTTAAAGACACAGTACACTCAGCTCTGCTCCATTGCTTGATATTTAAGGATAAACCTGACTAAATTCAAAATTAATCGATGGGCTTAAAGTCTAGCTCTTCAACGAAGCCTCTCTTGGGCTTCGTAAATTCCCAATTAAGAAATTCTTACCACCTCCCTCTCAAATTTGCAGCAGCTAATGTTTTGGCCACCTGGGGGCAGTAAAATCAAGCTTTAAACACAGCACTGACATATGACGATCACCTTCTACGGTAAGTAGCGATGGGAAACTTTTCAGCTTAATATTTGAGTGGTGAGACTGAACAGAAGCTCCCTGAAGCTGAGGGGAACTGCAGGGCCAGATTGTAATTCACCATTACGAGCGTCTACTACGAGACACTTTAAATTTCACCTGTCTCTCTTTGACAACAATACCGTCTGGATTTTTATTTTACGGAAGAGATGTGCAAAGTGTTAAATTTTTTAGGACTTGTGTTGAAGCTCACACTGGTCTTCCCCTTGCTGTGAGCGCATTCTTATTGTTTTACTCAATTTATTTATCAGTACTCTATATCCAGATGTTCTCCGAGTAATAAATCTGAAATACATTTTTTATATTGTCTGTTTACAATAACTCAAACACAAGTTCCCTCTGTCCATAACTGATGTTGAAGGTAAGGACTGTAAACAGGAGTTTGAGGGATAACTCTGCACCATCTCTCAGGAGTTCCTTTGCCATCCTGAGGAACTAGATGAATAGAAATGTGGATTATGGCGCTGCAAATCTTCCCCAAGTTTATACATTCATTTCCCAAATCTCACCTTGAGAGTAAAGCTACTTGCTGGGGGATTTTCTCAATTTCTTGCTTGATGGGACAGGTGTATTTACTTACATAATTGTATTCCTCATCCAATTTATAATGCGATTAAATATTAATACAATTCTGAGTCTGAAGAGAGGCAGATCTGTGAAAAATATCTAGACAGCAATATTGTGAAATTGTTCTTCTTGCTTTGCAACTTTTTCAATCACCCATAAATGGAACAGAAGCAGTGAAAGAGAAAATATTCTGTGACTTAGGATGCATTGAAAACCGTATTTCAACAAATAAAGCACTCTGAGTAGAAGATAAAAATAGGCGCAGGGTTTTTTTTTCTTCTCCTCACTGTGATGATCTTGACTCATCTTGGCTGAGCTTTGTTTAGTCAGGAGCAGAGCTCTCTGGGGGAACATTGAGTGGTGTAGTCAAAGTGGAACTCTCCTGAATGAGCTTTGAGCTTCAAGTCCCCAATATCCCAGCGTGTGTGCCACAGAGTCAAACAATAGAGCCAAACGCAAGTCATAGCCAAATCGTAATTACCTCTGCACCCTGCAGAAGCAGACCAATTGACTCCTCTAGATGAATGACAACAGGTAAAGGGCAGTGATTAGCCGCAGGCCTCAGAAGCTTTGTTTGGTGCAGAGGGAGAGGAAATTCTCTATATAGGGCAGAAGATATGCTTCACTTATTACGCTCTTATTATTCTGTGGACTTATTATGGGCACAATTCTGCACAGTGCCGGAAACTTTGCTTTTCACGCTCGGCTGGCGGTGCGCACAAAGTCTAGTACATCCACAAATCAAATTGTTTGAGTTGTTTGTTACAGTTGTGGCATTGTGACCAATTACCCAATGATTTATAGTTGATTTTGAATACCTATAATTGATTGATATTGAAATTGTTGTCATAATGTTTCATTTCCTGGGCTCATCGTTTCTTATAAGTAATTTAGGTAGTCATTCACACATAATGAGGGCTGGACAGCTTTTGGCTTTTGTTGACGTAAAAGAGAAGATTAAGGATATTCTGGGTGCGCGCAGTGACATGATAAACAGCCAGTGAGTCATGTTACTAGTCTGCTCCCTTGTCTTCTGCAAGTGCTTTGAAAATTAAAGGTAGAAGCTCCAAATTCCTGCATGATTCTCAAAGACAGCATTGAAGATAAACCTCCATTTAGTCAAACTGACCTTTCAGATTTAGTGTTGCGAAAACAAACATGCTTGATAAACTGCAGTCTAATTACAAACACCTGGGTGATAAAAAATAGTCAAAAATGATTAAATGGTGCACAAATGATCTGCGCCCGTGTAATGAAATGCTACCTAAACTCATTAAGTTTGGAAATATTGATTATGCTTTCATTAATAAAACAGTGGTTAATTGTTTGCACCTGATGTGTTATTGGAAACAAAGCAGTAATTAATCTAAATAGTTATAAATTTGACCCTTTGTACTTTGCAGTTCTCCTTTACATGGAATACCTGTCAAGCCCTTTAAACTAAACCTTGTTTTCAAATTTCCAGCCTTTTCCTGCTTAAAGCCGTGTAAGACCATTTTCTTGTCAGTCATTAAATATTAATACAATTAATTACTATCAATAGGGCTGTAATGATTCACTCATTGCACTGATCCATTAATTATGAATTATGCTGATTCAACTGCATCCATCTGGTAAAATAAAGAAACAGAATGAATCCCTTCAGCAACGATCAATATGAAATTATTCAAAACTGAACTATTCATGACTCTCTCCAAACGTTGTTGAATATTTGTATGAAATGCGGCCAAGTGTCTTTTATCCCATTTTTTAAAGTTGAAAGTTAGAGTGGCAAATAAAGAAAGATAAAAAAAAGTATTGGTCTTTGCTGAAAATACTTGGCGAGGACGCCTCACTGACAGCGGAAACTACAATCTATTAGAAGCTTTGTTTTGACTGGATTTAGCCCATATTACCATCATTCATGTATATATTTAGAGCATCTGTAAACCATATTTTTATAATAACAATAGATCAGAGGATTACTCATAGATAACTATAACATCTCCTGACTCCACAGTCTACTCTCAACTTCAGAGAGCTTTGTAGCATCCCAGCTAATGATTTTGATTATCCAGACGGCAAATTGCATTAGTTCTGGGGGAAAAAAAATGTCTAAAAACCCACTACACGCTGCCTGCTAAACACCAAATGGCAGACAGACATAAATAGCGAGGAACATTTCGCAGCTAAAGAGCCAGATATTTTTCTCAGTTGCTCGAAGCCAAAAAGAGAACTAAAAGAAGCGTTAATACCAGACTAATGCTCATCATGTGGACAAACTCATGACTCAGAATGAATGATAATGTTGCTTCATAACGGCTGGATGTATAAATTATGCAATAACATTCCTGTGTTGTGTGTACTGCTTGTTTCCTCTGCCCTCATGTGGCCAAAAAATAAGATAGTCCAGCTTTAAAAGACCAGAGGTGTTATTTTGCAGATGGGACACTCCCTACTCTGCTATTACTGAAAAGTGGAAATGC
>JBCAUF010000790.1:8675841-8697020 GCA_038406115.1 Haemulon aurolineatum | reverse complement strand
GCCGGTACCGATTAGGGCCGATTGGACCCAAAACCGGCCTTTTTAATCGGCGGCCGATTGATCGGTGCATCTCTAGTCACAAAGACTAGAAAGGCGCTATGTAAGTCAGGCCATATTGACTCACTGTGTAAAAATAAAGCATCAAAAGAGGACTTAGCACTCGGCACTTAGCAGAGGAGCATAGCCTAAGTTACCAAACTAAAAGTAAAGTATTCTGAAAATGAGTTTCAGCCCATCATTTGGCCAAAATTAAGCCATATAGCACCAAAGACGATTAAACGTTATGGGAGAGCCATCATCACTTTCACTATCCAAGTTATGATTGTGCTTCAATTTTGTTGCGTAACCCTAATAGCCAGAAAAAATATTTCTCGAGTGTTTTCCCCCGCTGTTAGGAAATGAAAGCAGTCAGACTTCACAGTAATGGTAACAACAGTTCGTAAAATGAGCACAAACTCTCAGTTGCAGATCAGATGTCGTGCACACAAGGGATGTGCACGCCGCACTTCTCTGCCACGAATTAGATTATGTGACAAAAGGCCTTCCATCAGGCAGCAGTGCAGTTGTCTGACGGCATAAACAAAAGGATGCGGCATGTTAATGACAACACCTACATCGTGCTTTATGCTGCTGCTGACACTCAAAATAAGTATTGTGGCGGTAATTACTAGTGCGTCATCAAATCGGTGTCATAGGTGACAGGAAGATGGCTTGTCAACAACGCGAGAAGACAATTGTGCAGCTGTGATGAAGAAAGAAACAGAGAAATGTTAAGAATTAAGGACACGTATTTTTCAATGTATGACAGATTGTATTTGCAAAAAAGAAAATGCACAGCGACCTTGGTGTCTGTATACAAAGGTATTGGAAGTGCAAATTATTTGTACAATGTCTGTGCTGATGTGTTGGAGACGCTCTAGCAGTTTCACTCACTGCTATGCCACTGCTGTACTCACAGTGCAGTTAAATCAGCCTTGAATCTTATGGTGTTGAAAGGGTTTGTTTTAATAGCTTTTTGGGTTTATCTGTAGGGAGTGTGCATTGACCCTGTGGGTGTGTATTGGAGAGCAGCACTCCCTGCAGCTGAGTGCTGCTGTACAGTGAAATGAAAACAATCACGATGGTGAAAACTATGAAAATAAGGCAGAGGGTGAAAAGAACAAGAATTATCCTGAAAAAAGAGAGAGAAAGTACAGAGAAAGTGTTCTTTTTTTGTGTATTCCACTTGATTTATTATTTCTTAGGGTTGTTACACATTCTTACACTACTTCAGTGTTTGGCCAAACCTTTATACTATGGCACTTTAGCCTGCAAGCATTTCCATTACAATACTCAGCATTACTTTTTAATGGTATATTATTCCATGACATTATTGCACTCCCATCTCCGGATACAGTCCGTGCATGCTGCATATGCCCGAATGCACAGTTAATGCTTTTTACATATGTCAGTTGATATTGTATGTACAATGTGATGTATATTTTATACCCTGTTCTGACCCTTTGGCCCAGAATCTGCAATGCTGTTGTTTCAGTCGAGGTGGCAACTAGCTAATCAAGTATTTCACTACTTAGAGTAATTGCTTTTTCATGTACATGAATTTTGAGTAGATTTAATAATCTAGAGCTACTACGTTAATGCAGGCATTAAGAAAGATAACGCCATCTGCTAATGTGCATCATGGAAATACAATCTAAAGACAAAAAGCATATTTACACATACAGTATACGCATAACATGTCATAGCTGATGTGCCAAGCCACCGTTAACCGTCATGTTGAGACCGTCCTCTCATGAAGTACGACAGCATTGGTCATTTCAGCGCGTGGCCCAAAATAATAGAGACCATGTTCACATCCAAGTGACAAAGCCCTCTAGTGTCCAGAGCAATTATGATGGGAGCAAACGAGGGAGTCACAGCCGTTATTATCGAGCGGCAAAGTCTGTCGAGGGAGGAGGTCGGGGTGGACGATGGATGGAGCAACACGGCATTGGACTCTTATCACAGGGGACCGCTGTTTGTTTCCCATTATCAGTTGACAGTCCACGCTGTTTTTCTTAAAGCCTGACGACGCTCACTCTCAACCTTAAGCATGTGTTTATTATTATTACAGTAATAAGGAGGCCCCCGACATGAGAAATATTAACACCAAACCACAATATTTCCCTAAACTGAACTAAGTCATTTTTGCCACTAATCTAAACCATTGTGTGTGACATCATAAACTGGATTTTTACAGTTTTTGGACGTTAAAGATAAAAGACGTGCTGCAGAATCACAAATTAGGTCTAGATATTATATCTGGAGGGCATTGAATATGAATGTGTGTATACATATAAGCGTGTATGTTTTTTAATTTGGTAACATGACAGAAAAATATTAATTTCTACACAGCTGACATATTACTGAATGTACAAATTACCAACAAAGAGTAAATGAATGTAGAAAATAGTGAATTTTGTCATGTCAACATTTAATTTTACATACTAGGATCCTCATTAAGAAGAATCTATTCTTCCTGCTACAGAGAACATCAGCATACAACATAATATCACTGATTCATAACATTTGTCAACATTTTTGTGAAAAACACAACAGACAAGAGTGACTCATCAACCAGCCCAAACTCTATCAACACACTCCGTTTAAGTCTTTGCAAGTGCCCAAAATAATAAGCTCAGTTTAGAGCAAGTTATTCATATGTACGCATGCTGTACCCCATTCATTCCTACATTCAGACTGTCTCTTCTTCACCTCCAGGGCCTCACTTCCACTGGGGACTATCCATCTTGTCTCTGTGCCTCGCTCAGGTCAAGAGTTTATAAGGATCATGTGTGACCAAAGATGACGACATGCAGTCGAACCCTCGAGGGTACGTAAGCTCCCTCCACGCTTCTGTCTTCTTTGTAAAACCACTCTTGGCGCACTCGCTTTGAACACGATCTGATGGCATCAAGTCTTGCAGAGTTACTTTTGTGTATGCAGACTGTATACCGTGGCCTTTGTTTGCCACTGCAGCGAAGGGTCTCAAGGACATAACTGATTGCTAGGTTGTGGACGTCTTTGTGCATCTTATGAATATGTGAGTTACCTGGAACTGTCTCATTCATTAGTCAGAGCAGTGAGAGCAAAGCACTGGGAGAAAAATATGAGATCCATGATTTTTTAAGTTTTGTGAGAATATGATCTGTCGCTATCATTTTTGCTTCACGAGTAATTAACAACCACTCAGCTACACAGTTCAGATAAAAATCTGATTAAGAGTGACACATTGTGGAGGTGTGGTTGTATTTCTCTCTAACCAACTCAATGAGGCGTTGCTAGCAATGGGCTGGAAGAGGCCATAGAGTTTTCTGATTACATTAGAGCCTGACAAAGTGACAGACTGTTGCTGGCCTGATTTCCTGTATTACACGTGCTTGTTGCCTCAGAACTATTGCGCATCCCCACGAGGCAGGACCCGCTCTCACACAAAGACAGCCACCTTTCATCTAGACCCTGACTCTCTACGGCTGTGCCTTTGGCCTCTAACTAGCTGGACCTGCTCCTGAGAGCTTGATAATCATATTGCAGTTTCTGCGCTCTCTCCTGGATGGCAATAGATCAGCCTCTCCCTTGAAGGTACATGTGGCCACCATAGTGGCCCACATGGTAGTGTGTGAAACCAAACTGTAGGGTCTCGCAGACTTCTTATCTCTTTTCTAAAGGGGACTCGGTGGTAGAAGCCTTATGAGTTCCTCTGTGGGATTTGTACTGAAGCCAAGTTTTGAGTGCTAGAAGCGCTTTGTCTGCTCCCTTTTGAACCCTAGGGGAAGCCTTAGTCAAAGGGGCCGTCTGCCAAAACGGCCTTTCTTCTCGCTAAAGCCTCAGCAAAGAATGCGGGTAAGCTCCACACCTTGTTCATGAGCCAAGTGTGCATGTGCAGGAACTCCTCATTCCTCCCCAAAAGACTGTCTGCCTTCCATGCCAATCAGGCCAGTGAGCTGGCAGCATATGACCTTGCTCACCAACAATGTGAGGATGATGAGATATCAAAACAGCTTCACCCAGTGTTGCCTGGCTACATAAATGGAGGGAAAGACAGGGTTTTGCCAGTATGTGAGCCTGTTTGTTTGGTTCATGGATCATGCCCTGTCCAAATAGAGGCTCTGCAAATTGACTGTAAAGATGAAGCGTAGACTGCTGAGGCGTACAGTACTGAAAACAGTATCCATGCTTTAAGGGTCACTCTGTGTCTCCATGTCCTGAGCTATGCTGATGGGTGTGCTGCTCCCACCAAGGGACCTGCGGGTTACCTGGAGGCAGCTCTGCCAGACCAAAAGAGATTTGTGGGGGAGTATGAAAGCATCCAATATGACATAGGCTTTAACTATCAATGATTTTAACAATGCTGGATACACCTGCAGTAAAACTTAGAGGTCTGCAGGTGGAGCAGTTGGTGGTGCTCCACATACCATGACGACATCTGATGTGCCGACAGCATCAGCCGAGGGTCAAAGGTGGGATAAAAAAGAATTTGATACACAGATGTGACTAAGAGTTTATAAACTGCTCTGTGTCAGTTTGGATTATTTTCATGAAGCAGTAAGGTATGTTGCAATTGAGTTAAAGCTGGACATATACTGAATATACTCACCATCATGTAGTGAATGATTTAAATAGGATTCAGACCAATCACATAAATGGGTTAAAAGGTTCAGTCATTATTTTATCTTTCTTCACCAGAAGTTTTTCCAACTGTAAGATGCAGCTGGTGAATTCTAGTGATATTTGCAAATAAATTAGATATTAGCAAGGCATATTGTTTGTTTAGTAATTATACATTAATAAGGTCCACAACTAAAACAATACTTTTTGCTGTACAAATCACTTCCATGGCTTAGAATAATTGCTTTTGAATAAATGAGAAACAAAATTATTCAAACATAACTGATACAGAATGAAAAAGCTTGTCCTCTTGTTTTCCTTCAAACATCTATATTGCATTACCAGTTTGGTCATTTGTGAGATTGTTTTTTTGTTTATTCTTTTGCACATTCCACAGATAGAGTCCTAATTAAACCGTGTTAGTACAGTGATGATCATTTCTTGAATTTCTGTTGATAAAGTTTGGGTTTCTGTAAATACAAGTGTTTTCTTCGTCTCTTTAGCAATTATTGTGGTCTGTGCAAACTGAAAAAAATCTCCAGTTCAAAATATTGCTGTTGCCACTCACAGAGTAGCACACAGAATATATAATTGTGTGAAGCATTGGAGTTTGATTGGTCATGATCTGCAATAATCCCAGCAGCTTTTGCTAACACTTTATTTTATGGGTCCCATTGTTTCTGAATAATTTCCTAGAGAAGGAATTGCAAAGGACTATGCATTCTGTTAATTACAGAAAAATAAACACAGTGTTTAATCAGTGCACCTTAATATAAAGTTTTACAGGCAGCAGGTCAGTCGAACATGCAAAAAGGTAGAAATTTACTTTCAGTGCGATTTTAAATTGCTTGCAAGTATACAACAAATGTTGACAATTAAGTTTCCAGTAATCCATTATTTACTTTAAGGTTTACATGTATCAGCAGTTTTTCTAGTCATTAAAATTTAAGCAGAAATTCCTCTGAAAATCAGCAACGCCTCACATACTCTACACAGTAATGCAACTCTCGTACAAACTGGAGTAAGAGAGGTGGTACCTTTTTCTCTATTTCCCTAACGTTATTAATAAATTACATTGTTCTTTCCAGGGAAAGCATTAGGAAATTATTAAGACATAAAGGGACCATTTAAATAAAACAGGACTGAAGTTTCTCACTGAGTTCCCTCGGAAACCACTGACCCACTGTGTCCATCATCACTAAAAGTGTAAGCATGATAGCTGTGGCAACTGGCAACTTGATCAAACAGACAGGGACTGAGAACTGAAGGGATATCCTTTTGATCTGTTGGAAAAGTTGACCTCTTTTCACCCATAAAATTAATATCTTAAAGTGTTGCACTGAGCATATATATAAACTATTTAATGAGAAAACATCAGGTGGTGTATGTTATTGGTTAATTAAAATACATGCTACACATTAGTCTTCTGATCAAAATATTTTGAAATTGTCATGGCGAAGGTGACATTTTAAAGATGCAAAAGCTGCTTTGAATATACAGTGGATGACATCTAAAATAAAAGCACCTTTAAATCTGTCAAGCCTGTCTTTTCTAGAATTAGTATGTGATCAACTAAGGAATGTTTCATCATATTAAACTGGATTTGTGCAGATATACAGTGTCAGTATGAATGGGTACGTTTCACAGTTTTGTACAGTATTTGCTTGTGGCCATGACCAGTGATGGATATTGTCACTCAGCAGTTCTCACATAATTTCATAAAACATGTTTGATTTATAATTATAATGTAGATATTATCATCTCTGGAGACATGGTGTCTCTCAGCCACTGGCTTGAATTTTGTCCGCTTCATTATTTTTCGGTTGCTTCACTGGTCTCAGTCAAGAGGCCGATGCTAGTTTGTTTGGGGATGTGGCGAGTCACATCAAAGTACTGGCAATACTGTTGTGGAGCGACTGCTTTGAAGCCCAATACAAAACACTGCAGCAATGACTGCTTATCACCAGGCTGCTTATCATGGAAGATGTGACGGATAGATGGTGACTGATGAAACAAACAGATGAACTGACAAATGGAATTGAAATCTGTATTTGTATACAATATATGTATTTCATTATGAATAATTCAGCTGGATCTCACATTATGTGGGCATTCTTACAACGCCAAGCCCCTTTTTTGGTGAAAGCAGTTTTTTCATGTCATTAAATATGACAAAAATTCTACCGCTAGAGGCAAGTATTGACCCAGAATCATCTGATGACTCTGAATCCTAAAAGAAAAAAAGCACTTCAGGAACTTGAATTAAACATTTACTGACTGAAGGATAGTTTTACATTTTAACATTTATGAGTCTCTCATTTAAATTGCCTTTTTACTACGTTGCTGTGGTCCCAGTGGAATTGCTGCAAACTCCCTTTTTTTTACCTCTCTTTTATTGTATTATTGGACACATTTGATACAACACATTTGAATTTATTTGTTAATCCTCTCTTAACACTTTACCAGTGTGGTCATCTATCTTAATTATATGGTGCAAAGAACATGAACATGTCAGTTTCTCAGATACTTATTCATGAAAGCATCTGTTTGGCTTGCTGTGAAGCCTTCACAGTATGCAGACATTGATGGCCCTCACAGGAATATGACTTCAAACTTTGGTGCTCCTCTGACATCTCCTCTAGCACCACCGTGAGGTTGACATCTGGGGTTTTGAGGGAAATGTCTCAACAACTATTGGCTGCATTACCTTGAAATTTTGAACAGGCATCCATGCCCCCTCGGGATGATTTGTCGTCTATTTTCACTTCAAGCAAAACAAACAGGAATAAAACATTAAAAAACTTTCTTCACTTGAGCCACAATATTGGACAAACATCAGAAAATTTACTCCACATTCCTTCCAACTTGATAGACACATACTCTGCCACCTTTCATGACAGCCAGAAAAATATGCCACAAGCACTGGTGGAAATATCACCTTTAAATAACCACCTTTGAAAAAAAAAAGGAATTGTGGCATAATAGAGACCAACCAACCAAGGTGAGTGACACATAGCAAAATAAGGCAATGATTCATCGTCCGCTGGAACTTGTAACCAGAAAAAGTTTCTGTGTGGTTGGTTGACTGTTGAATCCCAGTTCAACACTTGTCAGCACTGGAGCAAAGGTAATATTCATACAAGTGACAAGGTCCAAAAGAGCAGACGGACAGCCTCTATTGAATTAGTCTGCCAGATACAGTCCAGCATGATCCCTGCTGCTGACCCTCTAAATTTAAGGACAGGTCTGGAGATATTATATATTTTGCTTTTACCCAACAAATCCCATGAAAATACCAAAGGTAGCAACAATTTATTTTCACTTCTCATGTTCATCTGTGCCATAGAACCCCGCTGTTGTCCCAAAACTTTTAAAAACACATTTGTGAGCCCACATGAATATGGAACCCACATACATCCTGGTGCTGTAATACTTACAAGTGTACCAAATCTATGGCTGAAAATAGTCCTCAACAAATGCACTATTCTCTCATGTTTGAGTAATGACTGCTAAAAACTACAGTGCCTAGCTGTTTAGCCTTTTTCAAAAAGGATAGTTTGTGACCTGTTTTATAGATTTATACTTTCAGAAAGGAACAAATGGGCTTGGGACTGAGAGCCACAGGCAGGCTTTGGAAGAATTAAGAGATAGCCTAACACATTGCTGGTTTTGGTCTGTAGATAAAAGGACAAATTCACTGCAAATTCAAACAGCTTTTAGGCTGCCTTCGTCAAGTGGAAACCAAAATGAATCCAGGTTCTCTTTTATCTGAAAGCCTTGATGGCTTCACATTTGTCTTGTAGTCTCATTCATTCTATTGGATGGTGCCTTTACGTGTGTTTTGTGATCCCTTGATATCTGTGTGTGCAGTCAGAAGTACACAAAGCAACTCACTTCTGTTATTTGGTACCAAATGTAATTTCAGCCAAAACAACCCCACACCCCCAAGAGCAGAATAAGTTGGCAAAAATATTTTAATCGTTTAGAGGAAGAGAGAGAAGTTTTGGTAGATTATTATTTCATTGGCCTCTTAAACTTTGGCAAAGCTCAAGCGCACTTTCGCTGTATCCAGAGGCAAAGAAATATACGCACAGATATACCCATAAAAGTATCCAGTCGAGTTGACAATAAAAAAACAAAACAAAATTGCACCTATTCACGGCTAAAGTTGAAGATCCATGGACACATTATTGCTTCGGAGGGACGAAGACATAGTGAGTGTTACTTTCATTATATACTACATCATTTTCTACCACCATGCATTTCCCAGTAATACTATCCTCAATATCTGATTACAAACATGATGCATGTTAGTAAGAATCACTTGGAAACCTGCAGTTGGAGATTGCGCTTATCAGGAGCAGCAGTGAAAATAAGTAATAATTAATTAGCAATACTTTTCACCGACTGTCTTTGAGACAGCTGACAAATCCTCTGTGCTCATTTGTCCTTTGAGAACAAATGGAAAGCTCCAAGTAATTAAGTACCTCTGTGATAGAGTTCTACTGTGGAGCTATGAATCACATGATGTTAACTACCATTGATTTGGCTCAGAGTGAAGGGTGGTGGAGCATCAAGAACTCCATTTACCAAAATCAAAGTAAATAGACAGATAAAGGCCATGTTGATTGTGTGAGTTTTGAATGACTATTGCATGCATAATGAAATCATGGGTGATAGTAAATCTCTATTGACTAAGAACTATCTCTTCAAATAGTGAGTCATTATGTGGGATGTAGAAAACCCTTACAATTTTCCAAATTAATTTGTGCTGCTTTGGCATTGTGCAGAGTACAGACGGAGATGGCGGTAAGCACAATCTTTTTTGCTTATGGATAACCATGGCCTGTGCTTGATTATTTTGGTAGCGATGATAATTTTGGTAGAGCTATCTTTCATGAAATATTTACAATTTGTCAGGGCTCATCTAAATGTGAGTGTCTGCTCTGAATTATGAATCAGAGAATGTAGATGTTTGGAGACAGATAGATGAAGCAGTTGGTAATAAACATGCACATCTTCCTGGCACCTAAAGCTAATAAAGATCTGTCAGGGGGAGCCAGACAGTTTGGCGCAGAGAATATTTACAGGCGAAATTCTCCACTAATTGTTAGAGTGTGGTATACCCATTAGACATACTGGTCGTGGTTAGACTCAAAGCCACGCCAATGCCATTCACTGATGCTTTTACAATGTAATTGGATTTATTGCTTGTGCTTTCTGAACAATGTAAGCCCAAGTGCAACAAATAAGGAAAACATTACTCCAACAAATCAAAAGACCTGCACATACCGGACCTGTATTCTCAAACAGCTGTTTCGGGCTCTTTCCTTTTTTTATATTCCAGCTCTGTTTCTGCTTCCTGATTGTTGTACAGCTACAGTAATTTTGAACAAAAACCACAAAAGCGCACAGTGTGAAAAAAAAATCTGAATCGTGATGGGGCCTACTGTAGCTGGCCAGTGAACCATGCATGATACGGTTATGAAATCTCTCCTCAGAATGCTAATAGTACTTGACTAAGTTTAAACATGTTAAACAGTTTCTTGCAGCATTATATGCTGGCTCAAGCACCCCAATTACAAGTTGGCCTTACAGTCTGCCCTGACTGTCAGTAGGATCACACTAAAACTGCAAAGGCAGACATTTCACTTTGAAAGGATTATTAATGAAATCTTGCGCTTTACACAGTGTTTCACTCTGACATTGGAAGAAGTTCTCTCTACTCTGAGAGACTGTTCAAGTGGCTGAGTGGACTTGGGGAGGGAATTGGCTATAATTGTCACAAGAGCCTGTGACTTCAATAGAGTCGCCTTGGAAAGCTTTGGTGACACTCTAAATCCTCCAGCTGTGCACTGCACTGCGCTTTGTTTTTTTGGCATGCTCCTCATGAGATCATAGATGGTTGATATTTCTTTTCAAATTGTGGTTGGAGAGAGAATGAGACACTGTGTAGCAAGCCTGAGAAATAGAAGGTCAAATATGTACATGGTGATCTGATAAACCGCTAATATTTAACACAAAATTAAGAGATGGGTTTATCAGAGATGAGGGGCAACTGCATTGCACCAGTGCACAACATTGAGATGATGACTTATTCACAGTCCTGCGTTTGTCCGCACATGCATGCGTAAACAATCATTTAAATCTGCTTTCATAAGCATATTTCACATATGTATCCCCCTCCTTTGCACGCTCAGAGGCAGATTGTATTTTAGTCCTCATTATATCAACTCTGTATTTTCCACACATACAATGTAGTGCACATGCTCACTGAACAGTGGTTGTGGTTGCACAGGGAATATTCCTGAACCCTCAGCAGAGGGAAAGCATCAAAGTTAAATGATCTCAACCGTACCACAGAACGTGCATACCGTATATATGGTTCTCCATCCTTGAGCAAAGACGGACACATACACACACATGCACATGCACATAACCACATGGGCCAAACCACATGCTCTTGCCTCCTAATGTGGTGACACTGCAGAAGCAGGGCGAGAGGGATGACCCATAATTCATCACCCCGCACCTTGGACATCTGGTGGTGAGTACAACCTGAGCGAGGGGACGGCTTGGTATAACCATCACAGCGCACGGGTGTCTCTCCAGGCTCTCTAAGCAATTGACTCATTAGCTCACTGCCGACTGTCTGATGATGCATTATTCATGCGGTGGAAGGGCGGGGCAGGAAGAGCGCGTGTGCCTGTGTGTTTGTGTGTGCGTGAAAGAGGGTGTCACAGGTGGCCAGGGGTCTCCTGAGAGGTTGATGGAGGATGGACAAGGGAGACGATGGTCTGTTCACCAAGACGTCAGACAGATGTTGGGTGGGTTTAGTGCATCCACGGCTAGACACGCATGTGTGTTAAAGCTCATGGCTGGCTGAGCTTACTAAAGCCAGAGTTGTACTGCTTAAAGTGTTATTTAGTCAGTGTAAATAAATATGATGTACATAGAAATAAAGCTTGAAATAGGATGGGTAAAGTTAATGAGAATCATTATTTCTTCAGCTAAGCTTTAGTACCTCCAATGGTTTGGAATCATCCACATTTAAAGGAATAGTTTGTAAATTAACTTACCTGCTTTCTGTGTGATATGACTGTCGTATTTCTCTGTTCAGTATGAGGCTACAGCCTGCAGTAAGTTAGCATAGCTTAGCATAAGGACTGGTAACAGGGCAAAACAACTCGCTTGGCGCTGTCCAAATGTAACTAAATCCATCTACCAGCCCCTCTAAAACTCGCCAATTAATGTTAACTCTCATTGCTTTAATCCATAAAGAAGATCTATAAAATACGAATGTAAAAACAATACATTGTGAAGTGCGATTGGAGATCGTCTGCCAGCCTTTTTCTTGGCCAAGAGAAGGGCCGAATCGGGTCACTGGGATCTTTGAGGTGTTGGATAAGTTTCAGTTTGTGGGCAAAGTCTGGCAGGATGATGGGGTAATCAGCCAGCCTGAAGTCTAGAGGAAGCAATGACAGATGATAATGCGACTGTCTAGTGATTGAAGCAGGTATCAGAAACTGAACACAGCACTAAAATCTGAACAATATACACTTTAAAAGCATTTGTTCTGGGACAACATGTGCTTGGTGTCTTGCCAATGGGCTTTGGTAAGAGTTGAATTTATCACCGAGAGCCCCTCCAGTACAGGAAGAGATGGATAGCAATAGGCGGGTTGTTTCTCTCCTCTGCACTGAAAGTCTGGGATAGATAGAAGAGAATGGATGTTGTTTCCTTGTATTTAGTAATCCTGAGGCATGGATGCTGAATGCTACTTTCCAAATAGATTTTACATTCAAACAAATGCAGGAACATTTGAGATCAATGTTATGTGTACTTTGATATTGTTCTACTCACTCATGTTGATTATGTCAGTACGGTAATAACATCCAAGCACAGTGAAAATGGAGTCCAAATTTTCAAACAATGTTTTAAAAGTTATGTAGCTTACGCTGAAGTGCATCACGTACAGGCTAGAGTACTTGCTAAATGTGCATTTGGTTAAAATATGCTGTCAGTCAAATACTTTTGGATTGGATTGGAAAGTTTTTGATTGTGATTTTTATTTTATTTTATAAACTGTTTAATGTCGTAGTTGTTCTGCATGCCATTTCAGTCCAATAGTGCGAGTGTTAAAGCACGTTAGTTGACCACTAAAGCACCCAAGTTGTGTCTTTTTCAATATTGCAATGGTCACTTTTAATGAGATGAACTTTATTGCTTCACTGTTGACTGTGTGTTTCTCTGTGAGCTGCTGCATGGAGACAAGTAAATTCTCTCTCAGCATTAGACCGAGGGTTTAAGGATAGAGGGTGTTGTGTGCCCTTTGAGGGAAATTTGTGGTTTGTTATTTTGCTCTATATAAATAAATTGACTCGGTCCAAGCCGCATCAAAAAAGCATGAGGAAAACTAGCAGTGTCACAGGCTTGGCCGTCTAACAAACAGGGTTGAAAGCTGATGACAGTTTGTGTTCTTGTTACTGCACAACTGACTCCTACTGGTCGGTTGAGGCAACTGCACGGTGGGGTGCAAGGTGCCACACCCAAGGGAAACTTGCCACTGAGAGGAGGAAATACGTTGCAATTGTCACATTTACACCTGTGAAGTATCCCCAGGCCTGCAGTGTGGTTAGCAGTGACAAACATTGGATTAAAGAGGAGTGGAAGTGATGGAAATTAGATATAATTAAAAATATTTACAAAAAACTGTCAACTATCATAGAAGAATGTGGATTACCCACTCTTTCCACAGTTAGTTCAGTCATGTCCTCATCCTTTAGCACATTAAACATTTTATGCTTGGGTCTGCCGTCATAGTATAATTGCTAATCAATGTATTGATTGATTAAATTTATCTTGTCCCATTATAATTTCAAGACTACTGAAATTTTATTTGCTTTGGGAAAGACAGTGTACTGTGACCAATCTACTTTTATTGCAGCAATAAAATCTACCATGATATATTGAAAACTACGTCACAACGATGAAGGCTTGGGAGTTCAATTTTGGTCTTCAAGACACAATGCATTTTAAAAATACAGCTCTCTTGTGAGAGTCAGGCCAATTAAGGTACCCTACCTGTGTGTGTACGCGGTTTGTGTGTGGCTGGGTATTTTACTGTGCATCTGTACAATAATGGTACCCTTGGGGTGGGGGATAGGGAGGAGGGGCCGTCTTAATGACACGACACTGCAATCTCCAGTGTAGATGCGCCCTGAATTACAATGGCTTTGTATGTGTGTGCGTGTGTGTGTGTGTGCATTCCAGCACATGTAAACAAATCAATATGATGAAGCTCTCAAAGAGCAAACATAATTACCACTCAAATGAAAGCAATTCTGTCTGAGCAGTAATTACAAGCTCTAAAACTGTAAATCTGATACTCGTCAAACGACATGCTAACCTAGCTGCCACTCTTTGACAAACTCCTGCCTCTTATCATACATGCGGTTCACACAGAGAGGCAGCTAGCACAGAGAGAGAGATTTCCCTGATTAACACCGCCTCTTAGATTAGGGTGGATCATTGGCATTGAGTGGATGAGAAGACTATATAAGATAAAGCCCTCTGTAGATGCTGGCTCTCATCCCGGGACTGGCCATCAGCTGTCGAAGTCTTTGTCCAGCAGATAACAACACCATACAGAGAGTCATGTTTTAGCCTCATACAACCGTAGTCAGTCTTTGACATTTGCAGCATCGATTAGGCTCTGGGGGAACTGCATTGTCTAACTTGACAGGGGCCCGAACAGGCAAACAAAAGCCTACACAAAAGCAAAGAAAATATTCTTCTCTCTTTCACCTCAACATCTCATCCTTCTGCTGAATTGTAGCCTTGATATATACTGGCTGGCTCAACTTAGCTCAGGGGTTTTATTAGCTCCTAATAGGTATGTCATTTGAAAGTGACAAATCTGACAGCTATTTTACCCAGGGTGTATGGTGCCGCTGCTTTAATAGAGCCATCGGTCTGTTTCCTGCAGAAAAGACAGAAGGCACTGGAGGAGCCATGTCTTTTTGTTGGTTTTTCCCGCTGACTCTGTGCGTGCCACAGTGCAAAAATCTTTGTTCCACCATGAAGAGGATTGAGAGGGATTCTGCAACAGTGTGTTGTAAGAAAGCAAGGGTTGATACTTGGGCTGCAAATCCCAAAGACAGACCCCAGTCATCCCGCATTCTCCCCAAGTCACCCGTGATGGCTTGCATTATGCCGGAGCTCTGCAGACGATAGAAATTTCCTGTGATGTGCTTTACATAACAAGATGTTCAGATAAAGCGAGGAAAAAAAAAATCTGATGGCTGAAAGCACTGGGTACAAACTTTATAGATGGAAAAATAAGATGTCTTATCTGTCTTGCTCTCTATCTCAAATGTGATGGCAGTGACTTAAAGGACATTTGCATATGCATATTTGTCCTCCCTCCACTCGGTACCTCTCTGCATTTCTTCTCCTGCAGTGAGAATAAGCAGCAATATGCGCTTTAACACCCTCTTCAACCTGTAAACCTGTCACTGCAGACAATCTATGATTTTTATTCATTTACTGCATTATATTCAGCATATACCGCTGGTGGTGACTTGTTGAATTATCCCCAGCACTCTCTGTTGTATTATTATTATTAGCTATATCTTATTCTCCTCAGCTGCAACAATCCAGTTTCCCCACAGGGATCATTAAAGTTTAATCTAAATGGAACTAAAAATCTACAACTTGAAATTATTCTGTCCCTATACAAGGCTGAGAATAACTGTAAGTTACTGTGGCAGCAACTTATATTATGACAGAAATAAAATAATCATCATTTTGTTGCCATAACTTCTTTGGCAGCCGTGCAGAAGATTTACATTCTTTATGAGATATGCTTTACAGCTACTAGTTGTCGGATTTATTTGACTGTGGCATCATTTCACATTCCTACAGTATTTGTCCTTTGTGTTATTCATCACCTTCACAACATTTTCCACTCGTATAAGATTACATGTTGCTTCCTGCTGGGAGCTTGAAGAAGTTTATATGCAGAGTCACAAAAAAAATATTAAAAAAAATCCTCCTTTACCAAATTCTCTCAAACAGTGTTTCTTCACACTGGCTTGTTCAGTGTTGTCTGTCCACTATGGCGCAGTGGAGTACATCTGCAATGCAGGGGGGCTCGACAGTCTGCCCTCTATTTCACATGTCATTGCCTAACACCTTTTCCTTTTACTCTTACTCTAAGCATCTGTCACCGAGGTCTACCACATGGAGCCAACCATGTGTCTGGATGGCGGAGCAGATTATTCTGCAACCGCTCTCCCTCGTTCCTTTGCCAAGCCAGCCAGCCAGCCATGGTCCTCGCACACAGGCAGAAAAAGAGCAAAGTGTTGCACAGGAAAGAAAAGTGACCTCCATGCAATAGTGACTCATCGGCACTCGGCACCTTACTTATTCTATGGCTAAAGTGTTGTTACAAAAGAAGTGAGATGCAATTCAATCTAGTCAAAAAGCCATTAACAGGAACTTGAGAAAATGTAACCATCGCACATACCTGAGTGCTTTTTATGCATAAACATGGCTTACAGCTCCAGACGCAAGGGCTGTGAATGCACTTGCATACATCTGTTTATGTGTGTTTCTCTGTTTGCATATGTATGCTTGTGTGTGTGTGTGCGTGTGTGCTCATGACATACTTTATTCCCATCTCCCCCGTGAGTCCTCCAGCTCTCGTTCCTGCCACCTCCCTCCCATCCCTATTGGTGATGGATCCACATTAGAATTCATCCCTCATCATCCTGCCGAGTTATGACCCAGTAATAGTCAGCCCCTGTGGCCTCAGCAAATGAACAATAAAACCAGAGCCTTGCAACAGATCTCTGAAAAAAAGAGCGAGAGAGCCAGGTGCCAAATCCCGACTCTCACCCGCTCTCACAATAGCGTGCTTTCCCGTCGAGTGGGGGTGAAGACAAGACAAATATGGCTTCACAGTGGCTACTTAACCTTGGCAATATTTTAAGCAAACCTTGCATCCAAACAATATGAAGATTGAAGGATTTACTCGTGCACCCTAATGCGATAAGCTTGTAACACTAATGGGCCTGCTGTCTTTCGATACAGAGGCTCACGCGTGAACGGGCCGATGCACCGAGAGCGGCGGACGCGTGAGGTACGTGCGAATGTCTGCCTCACACGAAATCAGGGCGCGCACTCGGAGACGTCTGTGAGTGACACACATAGTAAATGGCGGCGGCAATGACCCTGTCTGATCTTGTTTTCCCGTGGTCGCCGTTTCTCACGGCAGAGCGGGGATTATGATTAACTTGGCCGAGATGCCACCACATGGGGAGTTGTTTGAAAGGCGAGAGGAAAGTTGTTGTGGTGTAGAAACCGGTCCGATTGCGGGCTGCCTTGGGACTTCACAGGGATCAATACAGGCGGGAGTGACAGCCGTGCACTTGATTAAAAGTGACTGCTACATCTGGCAGGCTTGGCCATTACTTTCCCACTCAGAGTCCCCGGGGTGAAAGAGCATGAAGTGACAGGCCTCAGTCAGCCCTCCATTACCACCTTTCAGCTGCCCCTCAGGTAGCAGCAGGCTCGGCAAAAATAGGCTGACGGCCGACCTGGGGGGAGATGAAACAGAGAGAGAAAAATAAAGGTGCCACGTGTCTGTTTGCCTGTGTGGCCACATACGTACGAGCGTGTCAGTATGTGTCAGGGTGTGTGCGCCTATTTCTGTGTTTTTGAATCCACAAGTGAACGCAGGTAGGCAGATGAGTTTTTGAGCAGAGCGAAAAAGGTCACGGCCGTGTGGGAAAGGGAAACGGTGTTTAAAAAGATTGCGGGCGCAGTCATACACATCAAGGCATGAGACCAAAGTGCTCATAAAGACGCACTATGTATGCATTGGGTGCAAACTTAACAAAACTTGAGTAATTATTATGCTAACCCAGTCAAAACAAGCCCTTTCAAATGTCAGAAGGCATCACCCTCTTTACACAGTATTCTCTTCCACGTACTGTGCATCTAATCTCAATCATGCCCAAATACAAGTGCCAAGTATCAAAGGGGAGGCTGACATTAAAAGAAGTCACTGTGCTTGATGTTGTTAATCTCTCTGCCGGAATACAAGATGCATATTTGCTATGGAACAGCGTGAGACCCATTGACATGCAGACAGCTTTTAATAGAGCAATAATGGACAGGCCACATGTCACCAATGGAGGCTTTGAGTACAGATGGAACTCATGTGGCGCTAAACAGCTAAAAACAGGGATGCTGGTGTGTGTGTGTGTGTGTGCCTAGTGCTGGTAGTGTCTCGTTGTGGTTGTTGGCTTGTATTTAACACCACACAGGCAATTTTAATTTTGAAATTATTTTGAAAAGATAGATTGGTAGGTAGGTAGACAGATTTCTGAATGTTGAATTTGAAATTGAATCTCTCCTCTGTGTTTCTAGCCTGTCGACCGTTTGTTAGTATTTTGGCAAATTTGCATCAAAGTCACGCTGTTTTGTCTAATAGCAGCTCCTGTTTGTGATGCGCAGACAACGACCACCTGGATCACTTTTGATACTGGGCTAAAAAAAACAAACAAAAAACTTGTCTGAGCTATTATGACTGAAAGGAAGTGGTGTGACATTTGTGTCCTCTCATATCATGCACTTGTTTTTATCTACACTCCAAACAGATAGATCTCCTGAAATTCATATGAAAATGGTTAAAAAAGACAGAGGCTACGATTTGCATACTGCAGAGGGTCTGTGAATGTAATAGATTAAAGCAATCCTAAATGCTGACTCTTATCTATTTTTTGTCTACACTTTAAATAACAATGTCACACTTGTTTCCCAGTAACCTCCACCCCCTCAAGGACTCCATTTGGTTAAAGCAGTTCCTCCCTCCTCCAGAGAGTTGCCTAAACTGTCACCCACTATCCAGCCAGTGTCTGGGATGCTCTCTGTGTGTGTGCGCGCACGAGCGTGTGTATGTGTGTGTGTGTGTGTGCGCGTCCGATAAGCCCCGAGTTCTGCTCAATCTCGGGCACATAATACGCTTCAAAGCAAGCAGGACAACCTGCAGACTCAGCTGCGGTGGGTCATCAAAATGATTCAAAGGGAGCAATCCCATTTAACCCTAACCTCAAAGCTGGTGTTCCAGAGACCCACTTTCAAATAGCCAACTTCCTTGCCAATCTGTTACAATCAAAGAGCCCTGAGTCGGGGACAACATACGTACATGTTTGTCTATTTCCAATCCACTGAGGGGGAGGTTTGCGTATCGGAGCTGTCTGAATGACTCAAATGCGATGCCTCTCTCCGACGGGCTTCTTATTACTATCAAAATGACTCTTGCTTTATTCGGCAAAGCATTTGACACAAAAAATACTGCGTGTCTGATTTTAATTTCTAAAGCGGAAGACAAGAATGAATTAATCATCATATCTTTGAGTGGAGTGAGCGTTGTACCTGTAGGTGTGCATTATCTCTCCCGCGCGTCCCCTCTCGCATTCAATCACGCAGGCATTAATTAACGCCAGGCTGATGAATATAGCTCTCAGCCCGGGCGCTGATAGTCAGACGGTGTTGAATGAACCGTCCATGTTACCTGTGACATACTGTCTGCTCCTTTGTGAACATGCCATGCAATATTGAGCCGATCGGGGCAACCACGATGGGGCTGACAACGCGGCAGCCTATTCTCAGTTCTCATTAGCAGTAATGCCGTGTATTTACACATGTCACAGTAATGACACTGTTAAAGCAGGTGACGGCTGTGGGTTTACACACACACTAGTACGGAGCCACTGTATAGTTTGTGTGCGGAGTGCGGATGTGCTTTTTGTTCCTGCCTCCCATTCGTGTTGTATTAACCCATAGAAAACACCTTACCATTAAGGAAGACAATGCATTCTTTTCATTGAGAGTTGATCAGCTAATTAGGATTATTTCCATTCATTTATACACCATTCCTATATATATATATACATATATACAGTATGTATATATCATCACAACACCAATTTAATTTCATTAAGGACAAAGATGTTGTTTAAAGGTGAAAGGTTGTAACAAAAGTGTAAGCATCCGTAATTGCCACCACAGGGCTCTATGGCTGCTGTCTGTCAGCAACTCAAAAAAACAACATCCTACCAGCTCATAAAACTATGAGCACTATAGCTGCACCACAATGATACGAGTCAGAGAGCAGTAGTTTAATTTAGTCTGCCGGCAACTGGTTTAGCCGGTTTTCTTTGCCCTCAGGTAAGCTGTTTCAGAGCCTACGGGGACAAGATCATGTCAAGTACCTTGTCGCCAACCCTTAAATTTAGATGATGTGACTTTGCTCGTGGCTATGCCTCATGTTCATCAACATTAGATTTAATTTGGATTCCAACAAGAATCTTATGCAGAGACATCAGAATGGGATTTTTTTATTTATTTTTTTAATTTATAGTCATATCAGAGGCACATTTTAACAAGCGACAGGAAGATGAATTTAGGACAATAATATCAAGAATGTGTTTTTAAAGTTGTCAGGATGATTAAAAACACTGGTGATTTTAAGCAGCTTTACATGAACTGTTTAGCCACTGGTAGGCCTAATTAAGCATAATTTGCATGTGGCATTTACTGGCCAAATATCAACACTTCATACATTACAACTTTATCATCCTTTAATTTGTCATCACTGAATTTAAAGTGGAGACATTTTCAGTATCATTTTGGATCTCAACAGGCAGCATGCTTAAGTATGTCTGCACCGCAGAGCGAAACACTTTACACACCTTCACAGTGAAAAGCTCTTTCACATCTTTAATGGTCGCTGGTCATTGACATCGCGTTTACCATTTGCCCCGAGCCCGACTCAAAGCACGAATTCTCCTCTCGCGAGCATGAAAGCTGAATACACTGTGTTCACCCCAATCAGCTGCATGAAAGGGAGCCGGTGCACGTAGCGAAGCATGCATGAGATGTAGTGAAGATTACAGAGAACCAGCGCTGTCACATGTAAAAAAAAACGTCAAGAAGATTGCAGTTAAGTTGAGCAAAGGTTAAACAGACAGAAGTATCTGTTGCTAAAGGTCATTTATAACATTGGATGAAGACATGGTTGCTTGTGCAAAGCAGACTGAGAAAAACATTTTGGCTTCTGAGATCCCTCAACTTACTTTAACATTAACAAGCACTTACACATTTGGAAATAGTGTTGTAGCTGCCAGGAATATAAGCTGAGATTTCTTTTAAGAATTTTTTATGATAAAAAATATTGATCATAATATGATGTATTACCTCCTCTCAAGATTTTTTTGTCAGATGGGCTAGCTTTCTATAATGAAAATGTGACTTTTATATTTCTCCCCAGTAAAGGCAACTGCAAGCTTTGGAAGAGACCCGTGGATGTTGATGCAATTCCTTGGTTGCAGATAGAGGTCGATAAAATTCATAAATTACTAAAATCCCCTTTAACTTGGCCTTCCACTTGACATGGCTAAATCAGCGTCGGAGCGTTGGCTCAGCTGGCTGAGATATCATTAGCAGCTTTTTTTCTTTCT
>JBCAUF010000790.1:8572757-8594384 GCA_038406115.1 Haemulon aurolineatum | reverse complement strand
AGCAGAAATATTGAGCGCTTAATTTCAAATAAATGAGCTAAATCACGCGAAAGGCTGGCGTGCACGGTTCAGGTGATGGCCAACAAACCGAGACAGTGGCTGCAGAGAAGGGTTTGTGCCGCAGTTTAGGACTGTTTGTGCAACTCACTTCTAATGAAGTGTTGCTGGGAGTTTGGGGTGAGGGCGTCAGCGTCGCACCAGGGAATAAGGACCAATCTAGCACACATAGGCCTATGTGTTGTTTGAGTTGCTATATTTGACTGTGCAGTTGTTACTTATCTCATTGGGGTGTGATGGCGGCAAGGCGAGGGAGCAGACTGAATTCCAGGTGGATCCAGGCTGCGAACCCTGAGCTCTCGGCTTAGGAGCAGACTGGGGAGTTGCACAGGGAGCGGAGTCACATGGGGAGGGGGGAGCGTAGAAATAGAAGCAGCGCCTCAGTGTGCGGGCTTGTTTACCTCAGTCAACATTTTTGACTCTGCTCATTAACCAGTGCATCTGGGTGAGGCCACACGCATCTTTTCTCACTGTCTTTCACAATTAATAATGATTACTAAGGGTAAGGATGCAAACACGTTAAGCTCAAGCTAATGAACAGATCCAACAGCGGCGCGACGGAGCTGCTATCACACCTCAAAGGCAGCGAAATCGATTTCAGCTGATACCAGTTCACAGATACACCCTGTAGCACTTTCCTCAAATCTAATCACGGATCCATTTAAACCACGTTAGCCGGGAGTCTACTTGCCATTAAAATGGGTTTTCAATTTTTATTATTTTGAGAGCATTGGTTAAAAATGAACCAAGTGCAGAGGTAATGTAGCAACCATACGTCTTCCGTCTGTGGAAGATGGAAAAGGAAGAGGACTCCCCGCGTTCATCCGAGCCCTCCTCTCCCTCTTGTTGCTCTCCCTCTTTTCCTATTACCCATGCAGCCAGCATCCTCTCTAAATTGTTTTGCATGACCTTTGCTACAGTAGCTCTAATTATTACCATCACACAGGCCCTGTAAGGCACACAGCTAATTATGCTGGATTTATCTGAAGAGACATTGGTGCCATTCTTCATAGGCATGTCTTGGCTACCATCAGCGCGGGTGATCTAAACCCAGAATAAGGTTAATTTGGGTAATACAGTAATAGTAATTAGAGTCACAATAATTACAAGCATAGTTGTAATAACAATGATGACCAGGTTCTTAGTAATGGCGATCCAAAGTGAACTCGCTGCACACACGCGATACCTTATGTAACCGAGAGGAACGGCCCCAAAAAAAAAAATAGAGCGAGTGTGAGAAGTGCCGTCCGATATGCATAATGACGTTATTACACAGCCAGATTGTTGCTGTTTCCTTCCCATTGCTCTGAATCGATGTTTGACAATGGTAGTTGAAAGATATATTTTCAAAGGCATTGTAGGATTACCCGTTAGTGTAGGTACCAGGACCTTTAGTCATTGTATCTCATAAAGAGTTGTTACCAGAGGAAGCGATATTTTTCAAAGCTCCGACATGAATGAAGAGGGGCAGTTGGAGCCGTCTTTTGGCTGGCGGGCAACTCGTGTAATGAGCCTAAGAGGGTTCCAATTATTCCACTTGCGATCAAAAAGGAGAAGGAGATTACTTCTCTTGCCTCTTTTTTCTTTGACATTTTACACAGTAACATCTTTTGATAGGGGCTGAGGGAGAGAGGAGGAAAAAAAAAAAAAAAAAAGCGATTGCTAGTGAGCGCCTGATAGTCTTGTACAGACTCCAGCAGCACAGTCCTCTCTGTCGAGCAGAGACAAAGCAATGCTTTTGCAGCTCACACGTTTTTTGTTTTTTTTTTCTTTATTTTTTCGGGATGTTTTCGTAATAAAACTACTTTTCCCAGTGCATGGTACATTAGCTTTCTCTCAGAGTATGTCACCTGCACAAGACAGAAAGGAAGCTTTCATATGACCGCAGGCTTTGGCTACAGCAGACTTCATGGCTGATCGCTGCCACATTTCTCCACATAGCTATTGTAAATTGTGAGGAGGCATGTTGGGCGCTCACTCACTCACTGCAGTTGTTTTCCTCCTCTGCTTAACAGCGTAAGTCATGTTCCACGAACACAATGGGGAGTTGAATTATTCGATTGTGTACAGATTTTTTCCCCTCTCCTTTTTCATTTATTAAATTCCCAGATTACAAGTAAAAGCACATTAGATGCCTGGCGGTAACTAAAAGGATTTCTCCACTATAGGATATCAAACTATATCAGCCTAGGAGAAATAAGCGCTGGAAAAAACAAAAACAAACAAAAGACAAATAATATTATGTACCACTGCAGTGAAACAAAGAGAGCTCCAATCTGCATCAGCACAGATAAACATCCACCCCTAAGATATGTTCTTGGTAGATAACAGCTTAGTGTGTGCGTGTGTGTGTGTTTGCAACACGCACACACACACACGCAGCAGAGCTTTGATAAGCACAGAAAATTACTACATGTTGTTTATGGTGGCAGAACAAAAGGATTCAAGGTATTCATTTCAAGAAATCAAGCTGTGGAAAGGTGGATGCCGGGTCCAAGATGCATTTCAATGGGGTAGATTTGACTTCATAATATAGAGGTAATTAGGGGGGAAACAAGATATCTGCTTGAGTGTGTGTGTGTGTGTGTGTGTGTGCCTGAGGTCTGGGAATAACGCGCCTTGCCTTCCCCTGTGGATCCACTGCAGGGGTAGGAGGCAGAGATCCACCGTCTGTTGCTGTTTTCCGTGACCCCGCGCGTATCCCCCCGCAGTGAAAAACGATGTTTGCCCCCAAAGACGGCCCTAATACAAATTAAATTAAATGAAGTCAGAGCGGCTAATCCCTGTGTGTTTCAGCTGCCGAAGCGCACCCCCCCCACCCCCCCTCCCTCCCTCACGAATGAGTGGGTCAAGCCCGCTGCATCTGGCCCCCTTCTCCGCTGCTCTCAAGCTGCTGTAGTCTCCCCCAGTCCCTGATGGGGAGGCGACAGCAGGGCCCCCCCCCTGCTCCAACTTTATGCCCCACTGCGGCTGCGTGGGTGTGTGTGCCTGTGAGTGTGTGTGTGTGTGAGCGAACACGTGTGCCTCACTGTAAATTTGTCGTGTTCTCCCCTTTATGACTCACACAGTGTTTATTCCCCTTTGCTTGTTTTGCCTTTGCGCCTGTGTGTCTGCATGTGTGCCTTTCTTCAGGAAAGATTTATTTTTGTTTGTGACTGGCTTTCACATTTCACACACACACACACACACTCCTTGGTCTGGTTGTTTTTTTATTTTTTGGTAAATTTGCAGTTAAATGTAAGATATAGAGGGGCACACATGTTCGCATCTCCAAGACAACGCGCTCGGCAGCGGCGTAATGTAAAACAAACAGTGGCGTCGTCGGACCACATAGCGGTTGGATGTTGTTTTGTTCTGCCTGTGCCCTGATGGCAGCCTGTCACAGTCCTGTTAACAAGCTGGATTTACAGATGCGGCGGTGATGTGCGAGCAGCTAATACTCTGCTGTCAATCCCGGCCGCTGACAGCTGCCTAGAAAGACCATCCCAAATATTACTAGCAGATGTGCTTCACGTTGGAGCACCAGCAAACGGGATCAAAAAGCTAACTAGGCTTCACTGATAGGAGTAGCTTTGTTGTGACGCGACCTAAAGGATCTCGTGCGCCCATCTGTTTAATAAAAAAAAGCTTTTTTCTATGATACGCACTTTGGCGTGGCGCCCAATCGTCCACCCCTGATTTTGCGCGTCGACTGAGTTTTAGCAGCTGGTGTACACAGATATTATGTTTTGGGGGGAGTTGTGGGTTCGGAGGGCGGGTGGCTTTTTGATGAGCTCAAGTCTGGAGTGCATGTTTGTATGTGTGTGTGTGTGTGTGCGTTGCGGATCCGAGCACCTGCACACATGCCCTTTTGAAAAGCTCCATCGCCCCTCCATCCAGCCAACACGCAGTGTAAACACGGCTTGTTTGAGCGAGTGGCCTCGGGTAGTTGGATTAATGAGCGCTGATGAAGTTCCACTTGTATCCCGGGTGCTGCCTCCCTATTTGCCGGAGTGGCTGTGATGTGGTAGTGTGTCTGGAGGCGGTGACTCATTCCCTTTACCCAGTGTCAGATTAAGGCATGTCAATAAACAGACCCACTCAATCCATCTCCGAGTGACTGCATCCGCTCACAGAGCCTCCCAGTCTGTAATGAGCTGCTGCAAATCTCCATCCAACTAAAATGTCTGGAAAGATGCCTTGTCACAGTGAGCGAGAGGAAAAAAAGAAAGAGAGTGAGCGAGCGAGCGAGCGAGGGAGGGAAAAAAGAGAGACAGACAGAGAGACTGCGGCCGCACCGATGTGACTGGCAGCCATCGTTAAGTCGCTAAGAGAAAACGTAGCGAGCCGTGCTACCACCGTGTTGCGATCGGCTCCCCTCCGTCGATCCACGGTGTTCCTCGTTGCCTGGCGCCCTCGCGTGTATTGAGTTAATCAAAAATTAATTCCAAGTTTACTGATTTCAAAAAGTGACTCGAACTTATGCTGTTTATTCAGTCGCTGCTCTCATGTAAGCATTTAAGGAGGGGGGGGTGGGGGGGGACGTGTTTACATAATCTGCAGTGTTTCTGAATGTTTATTTTTAAGGCCCAGCCCAGGGGAGGTGGGAGAAACCTTTGGGAATTCCTTGTGCGCTCATTTAGAGTGCCCCCCTTCTCCCTCCCTCCCCCTCAACACTGGCTAATATAGGGCACGACTGAGGAGCGGGAAAAACGCTATCTAGTAATTCTCTCGCACAAAAAATTAAACGACTGTTTAAAAGGCATACTGTATGTTTGTAGTGCTCCGCTCCCGGAGGGCACAGAAACCACAAAGTCTACCTGGATTAGACGTTACCCTCCGCATTTCCGGAAGCCTGTTCAAAAAAAGTCACCACCTACCCTCTCTCATGTGGCGCCACGCACACATTAACGGATTTCTTGGATGAGAGGAGTGTGAAAACTTTTCAGTCTGACATCCAAATTAAAGAAAATCCCTCAAGACTTGCCTAAAGGGGAAGTTCCTGCTATTTGAGTTTGATTAGGCTCCACGGGCTTTAAGGGGAGTAAGCCGATTTCTTTTAGGAAACGGCGTAGATCGTGGAGTCTTTTTCCTCCCTCCCCCCCGTTTTTTTACTATGTAAAAACCGTGAATCGTAATCTTATAGAGATACTCGGGGTTTTTCGTTCTTACTTACGAGATCAAATAAGTCTGAAAAACGCACGCAGACCTGAATGCTGAACAGGTGTTAAACGAAACCCCATCCATCCCCGCCTTGTGCGCCTTTGCCCGCCTGCTGACACAGTAGACCCCCTATTCACTCTAAGTGGACACTATAACTCCATCTGAAAGGCTTAAAAAGCACCAGCCTTGTCTCTTAAGACAAAGACAAAACAAAAACACGGACCCCGGGAAACCGCCGCAACAGCCACCAACAGTTTGAAACATGTCGGTCCCCGAGCAGCGATCCCCCGGTAAGACAACAGCTCTGACTTAAGCCTCCTTAGCGTCAGCCGACTCCGCTGGAATGCAGACGTCTGCAGAGGGGGGCCTATTATTTAAAATCTTTTCATCATGCTGAAAGGGAGGGAAATAGCTTTGACGTTGAGAAGCTCATGAATAATGAATGTTGTTTCTATCAATGTATGTATAATTAATCACATCTCCACTAACTGGACTCTGTGGCTCTGTGGAGCCTGTAGGCCTGAGTGACATGGAGACGGGTCTGGACTGTTGTCTCTGTTTGGGAATAAAAGTCAGCCGCCGCATGATCTGCAGTTTCCTACGCGGCGGCGATTCACAGGTGGAGCATGCAATACTCACTTTATGAGCAGGGGGAGGGGGTTGTTTAGGTTGGAAGGGGCAAATATTTGCTCAGTTTCACACGGAAAGGCGAGAAAAGCGAGCGAGGAACGCAGGCAGGCAGGATGTGGTGTTGTGTTTACGTATCTGTTTCATTGTGTTCCAGAGTAGCCGTTGTTTAGCTCGCCCAAACAAAAACTCTGCACTTAACACGTGTGGTCAAGGACACAAGTGACCTCATAATAGCATTTAATTCACCCGGTTTATTGCATCATTTTCGCAAGCGCTTTTCTCGTCCGCTCACAAAAGACTGCAGGAATGCACACGGGGCTGCAGCCGGGGCCGGGAAGCTTTTAAAAACCTTTTTCTCCGCAGAATCACTCACTTTCATAACATGATTGATTCCCAAATGGGCTACTGGGTTTGGGGTGAATTGATGGGTGATGAAGTGAAATGATGCAGAGAATGTGGCAGGTTATTTGTCACACGTGTACCCTTCTGTCACAATTGATTGTGTATAATTTGAGTTTGCAGGGGAGCCAGTTGATATTAAATGGTAACAACTCTCTGTATTCATCACGGCAGCCCCCCTTTAGCAGGCAGAAATAGAAAATGTAATCTCATCCACAACCATGGCTGTGCCTGAGGCACTCTTTCACCCTTTTTACCGCTGATCCTCCCTTAGGGGCCCTGCCCTCTATAAAGGAAGAGGGAAATCTATAATCTAGCAGATGGCAGAGGATCTATGGGAAATTCTATAATCGGGAAGATGGTGGTGATGATGGTCGTCGGGGGTAGAGGGCAGAGGGGCGGCGGTGGCGGTGGAGGTGGTGGAGGGTTACGGCAGCTCAGGGGCCTGTCACGTGGTAGACAAAGCGCAGCCCGGCTCCGTGCAGGTGCCCCGGTGGTCTGTGTCTTCGTCATGGGTGTCACGCAGACTTGAATGCGAGGCGCTCAGAGGTGCTGCACCCAGAGGCGTCGTGGTCGCGCGCCAGCTCAGCCCTGCAAGTCGGGAAGCGGAAAAAAAGGGAGAGTCTGTGTGTGCAAGAATGTGAATGCGCAAGAGGCTCAAAGTGAAGCATTTCTTTTCATGGTCACAGTGTATAGGATGAGAGAGTCACCCGAGCACACACACACACACATTCGCACACTCCTCTGCATCCCCACTGCAAAATTACAGAGAGGAATACATGCATCCATAAACAGGCACTTTAAAGCGCTGACCATCCTTCATCCGGTGAAGTTTTCGCTCTAATTTCCTCCTCTCTCTTAATTTTTTTTTTTACCCATCACAAATCATTTAACTTCACCGCAACCAAACCTTAGCGGGATAATGAAGCCTTTTTATTTTCTAATTGCAACTGGCTTGCCCTGTAAACCCCCTGGATCTCCTTTCTGCTCATCTCTTCCTTTAGCAGTGGGATATCAATAACAAGGCACATAATGTGTAACATTTCCTTCCGGGACCGAGGGGAGTCCGTGAGCGAGCGAGCGAGCTGCAGCAACAATAAACGAAGACCGAGGCACAACCTCAGACTGCTCAAACGCAGAATGAAGCAGCAAAATTCGATCTGACAGCTTTAATTGATTCCTTCTCGTCTGTTGCTCCGTATGTTTAAACTGTGCATTTCAGTGTGGCAGTAAGAGCATTTTGTGTCCACAACAAGCATGGCTGGATGTTTTTTGTCAGTCAAATTGATGACATTAAAGAGTTGCATCCATGACAGACATGAAACATCCACTCCTGTAATCAATTTTTATTCTCTTGGACGCTGATTTTTTTTTTTTTTCCTAGACGCGGCCTCGTACAACCCGCCCCACCCTTTTCAATTGCCTACTATTTTTAACTCAGTTTATCACAAATGTTAACTTTGCTAAAAAGATTTACCGCATGCATCTATGTTTATGAAGATTTAATCTCCTACTTTAATAAATGGGTAATTATTCGATACAGAAATACAGCCTGGCAAAGACTGCTTATCGAAATTGTATTCTGGTCAAAATCAGCCCTTTTTTAATCTATAAATATGGAAAATAATGTCAGTAAATTGCATTTTTTGAGCACGAGGCAAATTGCTGATGGCTTCATCTCATGCATCCATTCTTCAAAATAACATGTTGTAATGCATGTTGCTGCATTTGCCCATATCTTTCTAGCTTGCTTCTCTGTTTAAATGTTATGCTGTGCTGTATCAGCCACGATAATACATTACAGTAGGGCAGCTGTGTGACATTTTTTTTTCTCTCTTTTTCTCCCCTATCTCTGTGACATCTGCTGAACTTGTCGGGTGTTTACTGGTGTAACAACTGGTGTCTTCACTCCCCCGCCCCTCCTCTTCTCTCTGGTGCTCCCCATGCCCCCACACAATGAATACACTTGCATCCAGACTACAGAACCAATTGTCACGCTGGGAGGAAGGCAAATCAAATCTTACGGCAGCAACTAGGCGAGGAGATTGCTTTTCCTCTCAGTGGCAGAGAAGCAAGCCCATCATCCCTGTGCCTCAGGTTTTACTGGAGAGAAAGAAGCAAAGGGTGAAAAGGGGAAAGCTACTGGGCTGCAGCAGCTGGACCGCAAGTCTCCCGCAGGTCAAGTCTCACCCATTTCCTTCAATCTTCACCCTCTCTCTCTTTCTCTCTCTCTCGCTCTCTCTTTTTTCTCTCTGCGTCTCTCTCCACTCTCTTTCCACTTCCCTCCCCACTCATCCTGACACTACCTATCAGTCACCCGGCGACACCGGGGACTACATTCCTCCCTCCAGTCCTCCAGATGAAACGGAACAATAATTATGGGGATAGAGTGGCTCTGGCCGCCAAACTGGGGCCGCTCGGATCACAACAACACATTGTCCAACCTGATTAAGGAGCCATTTGTGGCGTCCTCGCTGTAGTTAAGCAGTCCTCATCCTCTTGCCTGAAACTTGACCTCCCAGCAAGATCTATTGACATGTCCTCCAATTTGAGGTCGGTCAGAAATGTGGGGGCAGACATTACATTTCTTTACAGGAAGCCCGGCCCCTAATGCATCCGATTCGTCCTCAGAATAGGCACTCTTGAGTGACTCATCAGTGCCCAAGGTTGTGCCCTCACATGTTGGGTGTTTGTTTATTTTCATTGACAATTTGATGAATAGAGGAAATGCGGTTATCGCCACCGAATCCTTTGATTAATGAGCAGCCGCCGCGTGGAGGATGAGCTATGGAGGAGGTGAAACAGTTGAAGCAAAGGCGCTGAACGGCTGAACGCCTTGAGGAGTCTCCTTCAGATGCACCTATTGCACATTTAAGAGAGGCCCGTGTACAAAACCCTGAGAGAGAATTGCATTATGGAAAGTACAGTTCCATTTCTGGACTGGAACATCTTGAGAGCCGGGGCATGCTGCCTTCCTCTTCAGGCCGTGCTCACACAGAACCTGCCATCCAAACCAATTACAGGCTGCAGCCGGAGTGACATTCACAAGAAATTTTCTATCTTGTCTTTTAAATGAAGTTTTCCCCTTGTTACTCATGCCTTGCATTTTCATTAGTCCCTCGCTGGATGCGCAGCCACTGTAGAAGATGAGGCGGTTTAATTTGTGCTCACTGGGACCCGAGTGGAGCACAGGTGGAACACAAAACATATGCATATACATAATGTTTGGCTCCCGCTCGCTAATAGCAATCTATAAAAGCAGTATGGATCGATAAATCTTTCAAGGGAAGGATGGTGCCACATGCATGTTTGTACAATGTGTAATAATTTATAAAATAAATAAATAATGCCTGTTAATCTTTAATTAATGATTCATCTGAGTTGCAGTTTGTTGCCACTGCCGCTACCTTTGATATTTAATGGAGTCAAGCTGAACGGGAACAAAAGGAGTCAGGGGTAATACAAGAGAACAAACATGGTGTGCTCCAAATTAAGGGCTAATAATAAAATGTTAATTAAATTCCTTTTTATGAATTATCTGCTCTATAATAATGAGTTAAAGTTTAATTAGGGGTAAATGGTAAAAAGGAGACGGAACGATGCTAACCTTCAGCGCAAACACGTTGCATCATAATTTGGCAAACCCCAATCAGAGGCCTTGTTGCTTATCGTCGTACAGTTTTCCTGCAAGAGTAATTAGGAGCGCTGGAGGTGAGGTGGCTAACAATAGCTTATCTCCTGGTGATTGAAGGTAGACCTATCCACGTTTGGAGAATATTGAGAGATAGCAAACACCTCTGACATACATGCGAGTTCCTTAAAGTTTACCCCCAACAAAAGAGACAACAGCAGCGTCAGCTTCAGTCAGATAATAATGCCGCGCAGCTTTTTTTTTTGTTGTCTTTGAAGCCACAAGAAAATGGCATCAATACCAAGAGTCTGAACAAACAAGGACATGTATTTGGTAGCATTAACAAGCTCTTACATTTTTCATAGACTGCAAGCAGGTCATGGGAGCTATTTGCCAGAGGTAAACACCGCACATTGGCTGCTGTGATCTGCCAGCATCACTTTTATTTATCCGCGTGTTTCGTTCACTTATTTATTTATTTATCCCTTTTCAAAAGACATCCGGGAAGACTGGGACTAATGTTTGACATTTCCTCTGCCCCCCCCCCCCGCCGCTCAGACTCCGCGGCATTGTGGGTTTCACTTCCACTGCCGACGCCTGAAAAAGTTCAAAATGCTCAACCCCATTAACATCTAATAAGGAGATTGTTCGCACAGTCGCACGCTGCGTTTTAATCCAAATCTGTTCGGTCACCATGTATGACAGCTGTGCCGGGGCCGCCGCTACCTCACCAGCAGGCATGTGTCAAATGTGTAGCTCACTTGATAATCAGCAATTGTGCTCCAGTGCCTGCATTAACCTTTCCTATCATAGGGGTGACTTTTTTTTTTTTTTTTTCCCCAGTAGGGCTTTGATATGGGTACTGTAGACTTCTCTCGGAAGTCGGCCATTGACTCGCAGCTTTTATCGGGATACAGTATCTGCGCCGTGGAATTTTAAGTGAAGGCTCTGCTTTCTCTGCGCGGAAAAACACCTGCATCTTATCAAACTTTGTCGAAAGGGTCGTATCCTGGCTTTTTTCGCGGGGACCGGGAAAGTCCTTTGAGAGGCTTTGATACCCTTTTGGCCCTCTTGACATCTTAGCTAGTGTGAGCAGACGCTCGGCAGACGCAGGAGGGGCTATACCTGCTCAGTGTACTCCAACTCCTCTGTCCGTGTGCTCTCCTACTCGTCAGACATCCTCCTCGCTAAATAAATGTTGGGGGGGGAGGAAAAAAAATGAATGTAGGATGCCTTTGAACTGTGTTCTCTAATGTGGGTCAGAGATCTATCGTATGCATATTCTGAAAGCCTTTTCATCTGCAATTGCGGAGTTAAGATTCCCCTGGTACACTCTTAATTTCATCTACTTCTCTCGCAGTTATTTATTTAATATTTCTCCGCGAACGTCTTCTCCAACATGGCGAAAGTGAAGAGTTCAGAGAAGAAAAAAGGGAAACTTTTCCTCTCCCTCTGTCTGCATGATAGTCTGTCCGCCCTAATGACTCCATTTTAAAGACAGTGGGCTGACCGGCAGTGGAGGGAAGGAGGGAGGGAGGGAGCAAGGAATGGAGAGCGAGGGAGGGCGGGTGGAGGGGAGAAGAGAGGCTGCGCTCACTGCAGCAGCAGTCTCCTCAGCCCCTCAACTCCCAGTCAGCCTCTCTGTGTGTGTGCTTTGAAAGAGAATAGGATTCAGCCCTTTGAAAGCCGAGGCTGCTCACCGGGGCCTTTGTGTAGAATAACATTTCTACTGAAAGCCAATTACTGGTAACATTATTTTGGTTGCCTCCATTATTAAAAGTACCTCTCTCTCTCTGTTGCCCCCCCCTCCCCCCCCATCATCCCTCAACCACAACCCCCCCACCCCACCCACTCAACCCCCACCACCCCTCTGTTGCAGACGGAGAATTACTCCATTGACTCCAGTTACGTGAACAGCAGAGCCCACCTCATTAAAAGGTATGTCTTGATTAGGAATTGTTACCAGCACCTCGTTACCATTGTTATCTGTAATTGTTTTATCTAATGAGTGCACAGCTACCGTTGCAGCAGTTTGCAGCGGTGTTCCTGCATGTCTTTTTTTTCATTCGGCGTAATTGCAATGGGAGGATAAGATTTTGGGATAAATAGAATTACTCCGTAATGCGTTTAGTCGACACTTGTTGAAACGAGCCACAAACTCGTACTTTCTGAATATTAGATTACGCGGAGCAGCAGCAGCAGCAGCAGCAGCATCGGCGAGTAATGATTTTTATATTTACAGATAACCTTATCACTCTCCCGTAATTCGGCTCATTAGCAACACGTGTGGCTTGAATCGCATCAGGTGACGCCTTAAAACCAGCCAGTCAGTGATTAAGTGATTCTCTGGTGTTTTTTTCCTTCTGCTGCTTCTTCAAGACAGCAGTTTCATGAATAGTCAATAATTGTCTTTTCTGTTTTTTTTCTTCTTTTTTTTTTTTTTCCTCGGGAAGAATAAATGTTTTCATTGTGCTTTGTATTCCCGTCCACCTGAACCAGCGTTTACAGGGCGAGGGTGGGTGTGATGGGGAAGGGGGGGTCATATAATAACTCCCTCCAGCCAGCGAGGTCTCTGTAGCCAGGCTCACTTCGGAGGGAGAAAAAAAAACACACAAAAAAACTACAATTCTCCCGTCTTTACCTGCAGCTATGGGACATTCCAGCCTTTTCTTTTGTTTGAGGCCATCCTCAGCCTTTTGAAAAGCCATTATGGCAATTTCCCCCCTCCTTTCTCCCCCCTTCACCTCACCCCCCCACCACCACCACCAGAAGATTCCTCCCCGCATTAATGTAAACAAAGAGCATTCAAGTGTGGGCCTTCTGCAGCACACTACAAAGAAATCCCCTCAGGAGCCACTGAGCCTATGGTCTGGGACAGGTGCAATTACAGTGATAACATCAGAGAGCCAGCATTACCTGCAGTCCTCTCTCCCAGGCTGGAGAATGCGAGGCTCAGGCTGGAGAATGCAGCTACCTTGCACCGTCCTTCACTTCCTCCACATTGTCTTTTTTTTTTTTTTTGTTTACTCCCATTTTCTCCTCTATCTACCCCCTTTCTCCCCTCTCTCTCTCTCTCTCTCCTCCCTCGCTGCAATCTCATTCATATATTCTTTCCCGTTCCTGCGAGAACACATGTTCATATATTCACCCCTATTTAGTGTTGTTTGTAAAGCAGAATTTGTTCCAGTGGGATGGAAATCAAATGAAGGGAAATCACGCTGTTACTGTGCAGCTGTTGATTGTGCCCCCCACCCCCACCCCACCCTCTTTATTGACTGTGAGCCCCAAACAAGACAGATGCTCAGTTTGTATGCTCCCAGCGTTTCCGACATCCATCTTCCTTCCAGGAATTCCTGATTACTGCAGTATTTGTTTGATTGTAGTGAGTGAGTGCCTCCTGTTTGTTCAGTGCGATGTCCTTGAAGTCAGCGCATCCATCCAAAATGTCCCTGTCTGAAACGCACCCCATAGCTCCCGTGCTATCTGTGAAGTTGAAAAATGTCCACTTAATCCAAAAAGGCTCTCAGCAGATTTAGACTTCCCTCCTATTTCATGGTTACTGCGGGCGCAGAAGCTGGAGTGATGCTTTGTTCCCTGCAAAAGTAGGAGTGTTTAACGAAGACTTTAAACAACTAAAGAAAAAAAAAAGCCAACCGCCTGCTTGTAATTCACGGAAACGGGCGGCGCAAAAAAAAAGGGCAAAGAATTCGTGGAAAGGACACAAAAAGAGCACGGGGAGGGGGGGGGGGGGAGACGGACAGCTCGTCACAAGCCATCAGAGGCGCGGCGGTGGGATGGCGGGCGAGCGCGCGAAGAGAAGTGGAGATGTGACAGTTAATCAACATTTTCCCTTCTTCCTCCCTCCTGGCCCCCATGTAGCACATCGACATTCAAGGACCTGGAGGGGAACAGTCTGAAGGACAGCGGCCACGAGGAGAGCGACCAGACCGACAGTGAACATGATGTCCAGAGAGGACACTATGTTGACACGGCTGTCAATGACGTGCTGAACATGACTGTACCCCCTAATGTTTGCCAGCTGCCAGACCAAGGTAAGAAAATCTCTACTTGTACGCCAGCGTGTGCGCTGTGCATGTTAAAGAGGACTTCGACTACCTTTGGAGAGTGCCTTGCCTGGTCCGAGATAAGACCAATGGTGCATTTGTGCATTGAGAGCGCCCGGGTCTGTTTTCTACGCCACCAGAGTATCTTTTAAGGTGCATTATACCCATTGCAGGCTTCAGATGTACAAGTATGAATAACATCACGTTTTTTTTTTTTTTGTCTTTGATGTCCTGCAAGAGTAGCTAATGTGAGGGATCTCTGACAGCGAAGGCTACCCTTTGATACGGGCTTAGGCAACATTATTGACTGATAGCGTCTGCTCTTGAAGTGGGGCTGACTTCAGATGTGCTTGAATGGCAGCAATTAGGCTCACAAAGGTAGAAGGTGGAAATCTACATATCTCCACGTGCCCTCATCCATTATTCAGTGGGATCATTTAGCGGGGAATTAATGTTGATGTTTCATTTCTGACTCGCCGTTTAAAAAGACATCCGCTTGGTTGGCAGGAGTCAGTGTAAGGGTCATGTTCGTTCTTAACTACTGCCAGTCAGAGCGAGGGAGGAGAGCGGGTCAGCGAGGTGGGAGGGAGAGCGGCGAAGGCGGCGGGGATGGAGCTGTCTCGAGCAGGCCCGGGATGTTGCTCGGCGCACCTGAGGGTATTTACCAAGCTCAAAGGAAACACCGCATGCACAGGTGCAACAGCTCAGCAGAGCACGGGAGTCAGCGCGTGTGTGTGTGTGTGTGTGTGTGGAAAATTGCAGACATTTTAGGACGGCCGCGCATTAGCAATTTCATTCCGAGCGAGCGGGAGACACCGGACATTTTATTTTAAAAGCGCACTCTTGAGGACAGCTCTTAGAGATATCACTCGCAGTATCTCAACTTTACATTTGCACTGTGCTCCAATTTGGGAGCCCGTGCCAAATTTAGTCTCTCTTCCCACAGCTTTCGGTGCCTTTTTACTAACACTGCCCTAGTAAGGCTGTCTACTCGCTCACCACTCTACTTTCTTCTTCCTCAGCTCATATAGGGAAGATATTTTAATGAGCGGGAGATCAGGAAAACGGATCCTACTTTATAAAAATGCATAAAGGAATGAAGATCGTCTGATTTTCATATATATTTATATATATATTTCATATATATATATTACACACGCACACATAATTTCTCCATTTTTTGTCAGTGGACTGAGAAGTGTGTGGGTGTGGTTGATGAAGCAGTAATAGACATGTGTAGGCTCTTCCTTGTCTGGTCCCTGGCATGTTTAACTAACCAGATGCTTCACTTGGAGCAATTTGGCCGCTGATGTTGTTCGACCGGGGAATAATAACATTAGACCAACCTACACTTTATGTTAATCAGCACCAGAGTCTGCCGTCGCTGCCGGCCGGGCCAGTCAGTCGGTCGGTCGGCCGCGCGCCGTAATGACTCGAGCTGAGAGATTCAGATGGACGTATATAGGGTCAGAAAGTGCGGGTGACCATTAGAGTCAACCCGTGCGGTAATGAACAATGAAAAGTGAATTTGCTGACTATTGGTTGCCAGCAGAAATTACTTCACGACCCGGCGGAAGATTCCCGCGCCTTAAAAAAATGCACGCCGACAGGTCTTCAAGTAGTGGGATCTCATTATTGGAGACAATTAGAAATGATGTACATGAAGAATATTACAAGTGGGGAGAGCTCTCTGAGGCAGTTCTTTTTTCATTAACACCGCCGATGATTGTATCTGTTTCAGCAAAATGGATGCATGCCTCCTGAATGTGTAATGCGGCAACACATTGCTGGTAAACAGAACAAGAGGCTATTTCACAGTGCTGTCCATTCTTTTGACCAGAACGAATAGATGATAACAAAGTATCTGTTTGGAATTACAATTAGATGGTTTGTTATTGGCTTTTCTTTTTTCTTTTTTTTGCCTCCGTCTTCTTCTTTTTTTTTTTTTTTTTATCGCCGTCAGCTCCAGACTCACTTTTGGCCAGCAATTTCCCTCAGTCAGGACTGAACAAAATGGCTCCACTGGAATCTTCCCTCCCTTTGTTTTGAAAGTCAGTCAGCAGCAGTGGTCACACCAGAGAGTAATGAGAGGCTGTTCATAATTATTAAATGAATTGACCAAAGATCCTTACACGTGCAGAAATGTAATGACATAGCAAATGAAATCGTCCCTCTATTACCATCTCGACGGTCTAATTACATAGTTAGGGGGCATGGTGGGCTGGCAGAGATGGGCAGATTCAGCATGACACACAGTTAACTCTGTCTCTCCTGTTGTATGAGGATTTCACATCATCTTTTTTTTTTTTTTTTTTTTTTCCCCGTCTTCTTTTTTTTATGACTCCTCAGGAGAACACTGGCTTCCTCTTTGCCCCGTTTCATTTTCCTCTGCGCGAAACGACTTGAGTGCAAAGGCAGAAATAGAACAGTTGAGGTTTGTATATAATACGAGATCGGCGCAGCGGTTCAAATCATGTGACAATGTGGTTTCACTTTGAGCTCATCTGTCTTAATTGACAAAAATGGACACTATCTGCGAGTTCTGTTGAGCGAATAGAGGGAATTGTCAGAAAACAAATAGGCATGTTCACTAAACACCCCGCTGCTAAGATGTCTTCTGGGAGTAACTCTGTTGTACAGTGCGCCTCTCCTGCCAGCTAAAGCAGAAAACAAGTTGAGAGACTGCAATTGCCAAAGGACAACAACACACACACAAGCCCAAGATAGAAGAGCCTTTTTCTTTTTTTTTCCTCCTGTGTTTTTTATTGTTCTGTTTTCTTGTGTTGATAAGCGCCGAGAACAAAAAGGGAACTGGAAGGGGGGGAAAGGAGGAAGGGTTAAACTCTCGGGCTTTTACAGTGCAAATGTTTACCATTCCCAGTGTCATGTAAAGGTGTTGTTTGCCCAGGAGACAAGCCATTACCTTCGCACAAAGACCCTGCACCCCCGTCATCTGGGGGGCTTTCATGTGGGAATCCATTTGTGTGACGACGATATTCAGCTGCTAACTAACGCCGCTCTGAGTCACAGCGGGCATTTTTTCCCTTCTGCATCATTTCAGGAGTTTGATGTTTGGCTTTTGTCCATCACAGTTCTGATTTTTCTTCTTTTTTTCTTCTTCTTCTTCTTCTTTTGTGGCTGCGACAACGCTCGACATTATTCCTGTCCCAGTCGCTACCAAGGTAGCGTTCGGCGAAGCGCTTGCGAGGAGATTTTAGACTTAAAATGTGAGCGAACGCCTCTTTGTTGAATCCCTGCCAAGAATCTAAAGAGGCGTGTGTGCTCTTTTTGAAAACCTGACCTGAAATATCCTCACCCGGTGGATTAGATTAGAGACGTATCTGAAGAACAAATTACATTAAATCTCTTAAAATCTATAAAGGAAGGGCTATCTTCAACATGTAATGGCTCCCTCATATCTACCAATAGAATAAAAACGGATGGTATCGCCGCAAAAACTGGGGGGACTGCTATATAAAATGAATTCCTCTTTATCTTTATAGGCATGTCTGTGAAGTTGGGGGGGATTTGGTTGAAATGTGCGACATGCTAGCTTTGGCTTCTGTAGAACCATTAGTGTCAAGGGAGAAGCGAGGGAACAGACTCCGAGGGGGCTGGTGACAAAGAGCGCTAAATCTGTTTTTTTCGACTTCCTTTGATTGTCATAGCTCACACTGTAATTCCCCCCGGATATGGATGAGCCATGGTTTTTAAGGATTAAGATTCATGTATTGTTAAACCGCTCGAGTTATCTCCGCGGGAGGGAAAGGCAGAGCATGATGTCGTTTCACCGAGTCCGATTTGTGGGTTTTAGAGGTTTTGCGGTCTTGGTTTCGGACTTATTACCAGGTCAATATGTAAGTGTCCCTCTCCCACTTTGCTTATGAGACTCAAAGGGATCCTAGACTGCTCAATTAGACAGAGCAGTGAACAGACCTCTTTTATTTCTGACATATTCCTCGGCCTCCACCTCTGGAGAATATCTCTCATCTATCTGTTATCCTCCCTATGGGTGTGTGCCTGAAGCTGGAGCCCAGGAATGGAAGCCCCCTCCGTGGGCCGCAGACTTCTCCGTATTCCCTCCTTCCATCAGCGGATCCGCAGGGTCTCACTGTTCCTAATTGATTTCAGCTCCCCACCACCACCACCACCACCACCACCTTTTCCTCTCCCCCTCCATATGTCTCTCCGTCGCTCTCCTCCCGTTTCCATCTACCGACTGCAAACATCTCCAACCCACATCTCCCCACAACTTTGTGCCAGTCAAGCACTTCCCCTCCCCTGTTGAATTAAAGAAAAGAGTAAAAGCACCTCACATGTTTCTGCTGCAAACTTGCCCTAAATTCAACACGGGAACATTTCTAGTTTGCAGTTCTCTGATCTACTAACGAAAATGCTGACAGGTGTCAGAATCAGGAAGGCAACAGGAACAGGGGCTGTGCTGACAACGGGAGAGAGAGAGGGGGGGGGCTCCGAGTCTATGTGTGTGTGTGAGGGAGACAGAGATGGAGAGATGAGCTGCGAGTCTAGTAAGCAGTCTTAGCGAGGGGGGTGGGGGGGCGAATAAAAAGAGTAAAAGAGGAAACAATCTCTCTGACAGGTAGGAGTGATTTTTTTCATTCCCTCTCTCCGAGTGCCGTGAACGTGCCAGAGGACTTGACTGATTCTCAAACAACACTTGATTGAATTAAGCATCAGAAGTCTTTGTGCGATTCGAGGGGGGGGGGGCAGCGGCGGCGGCGACAACACGTGTTGCGTTATGATGTCTCGTGATTAGATCAACACGCGCGCTCCATACTGGGACCATCCATTTTGATTTGGATTTGCCTAATCTAATGTGTAACCCATGGTGGAGGTAAAATGGCTGACAGTGACAAAGAGCTCGGTGCAATACGGGCATTAAGCAGGACAGGAGTGCACACGCGAGTGTAACACGGCGAGCTCAAACACACACCGGAGTACGCTCGCTGGCAGGCAGGTGTGGTGGAGTCTGTAATGAAGCACCACGACGCAGAGTTTTTGCCTCTTGTGAGATGAAGAGCAGACGTGAGGAAGTATAAGGAAATAAGATGTCATTTCAAGCTGTGTCCATCTGTGCTCGTCCTTTTTACCGCGCGCGCCGTGCTTAATGAAATTGTGCGACTCTGCGAGGTCTCTGGCTCTGGCGTATTGAAATTACACCTAATGCAATAAAACAGAGCTGACCAATATTGATTTTGCACCTGGTAAAATAGAGGAGAGACCTCTGTCACTTAAAGAGAAGCTGTGAATTTCTTTCTCTTTTTTTTCCCTCTCTCTCTCTCTCTTTCTCTTTCTCTCTCTCTCTTTCGCACACCGTGTGAAGCGAGCCGCTTTCCGCACAAATCACGCTGCCTTTCTGTCTGTTCTTGAATTTAAAAAAAAACAAAAAAAAAACTGTGGCCTCTCGGTAGAGTTTGTTTGCGCGAGCCTTTAGCTCTGCGCTTAATTCCACGAAGAAATCGGTTAAAAGATGTGAAGAAGGGCTTAAAGCTTTGCTGTTTCTCACCTGCACGCACAAAGACGGGTGCAGACGAAAATGCATGCAGGTGTTCTTCCCTAGCCCAGACTGCAAACATATAGTAATGTTGTAATACTATAATGGCATCCCCTGAACCCTCGTTCTGCCAAAGCTCTCCTGAATATACCCAGTGTATTTAATCAGCTCAAGAGGGGACTGCTTATCTCTCTGCACTTGTCATGGATAGCGTATTGAACATATCAGAGGGAGAAATGGGAATAGTTCATTATTTTCTAGGGCTCACAATGAGTCTGATGTATCTCATTGCAGGCCCTCCACTGACAGCTCATTTTCTAGACAATCCTGGCATTCAGTTCACAACGCGGCAGGGCAAGAGAGAGAGGAGAGAGAGAGAGAGAGAGAGAGAGAGAGAGGGAGGAAACACGGAGACGGAGAGAAAATAGGGCTCCGGATCTCCATTGCTTATTCATGACGCTGTGGCATGCTAGGTGTGTTAATAATCTCCGCAGAAACCAAGTGAATCACAGTTGTTTGTTGAACACCTAGCCAAGCTGGGCCCCAATCGACAGCAGATGGGAAAACAGGGGGATCAGGATGATCCCAGGCAGAGGGAGGGAGATTAAGAACAGGTAATGTGCTGAAGTTGATGGGGGCCGAGTGTGTATTAAAAGGGAGAGGAGAGAGTACCTGAATTTTAAATCTGTCTGAGAGTGTGTACACAGTGTATGGAGTGTGTCTTCGCCTGTGTGTGTGTGTGTGTGGCTGCGAGTGTGTGTCTTTAAAGGTTAATCAGAGACGGAGGGGGAAAGAGAGCGAGAGCGAGAGCGAGAGAGGGAGAAATATAAAGAGATGGCACAGGAGAGAGAAATACTGTGGGTAAGGGGGAAATAGAGTGAAATCCAAGTAGCAGAGCCGTAGCATTGTCTCCAGCCTGCTGGCCTTTTGTGGCTCCGATTGATTCCAGTTCTCGTCGGAGGGGCCGAGGCGGCGTCCATTTTTCCTAAACCGCACCATTGTGCTTTTAATTCTTTTGAGGTCGCCGCGTGGACACGACCCCTTCTCCACCGCCAGACAAAGCCAAAGCGGTAATAAGTCTGCGGGGTTACGGCTGCGAGGCGCCGCTGCAGCACTTCTGCAGGAATCACACACACCTAAATGGACACGTGCCGCTCATACCGATAATAATTACACAGTGATCTTAATGAGATAGCTTAAATTAGATCGTTTTGCTCATTATGCTTCTTAATAGTCACGTCTCGGAGCCCCTCTCTCTGTGTAACCTACGTCACCTCCCAGCGTTACTTGCTGCCCACTCGTTCACACACACACACACACACAGGCGCGTGCCTCAGCCTCTTCCGACCACTGCTGCCTCTTTAACGGCACGAGGACCCCCGGTCCGACGTGGGCCCGCCGCCACGGATCCTAATCTGAAGCGAGTGTACGACGTTTTTACAGTGATAATCTTATCTTGCGAGACAAGATGTAAATTCAACATAATGAGAGGTTAACAAAGCCTCCTCTGCCGCGGCGTGCTTTATTCGCGTCCTCGCCACCCACAAACCCGGTGCGAGTGCAGAGGCGCCCGTATCGTGACGGCGGAATCGATGGCGAAGCCGAGGCCAAATTATATTCCCTTCAGAGATGCTGATGCAGGCTTTCATTCGGCGTGCTCTCGCATGCATGTTGAAATTTTTGCGTGTGAAGTTACAATTACGGAGACTAAACGCTGTCGCGGCAGCAACACGTGTCAGTGTTCAGGTGACAGAGCCACTTTGCAGCCGTTATACAGTAGATATGAAAATGAGAGCAAAAGTGGAACTCAGGTGACATTAGTGACATGAACGCCAGGCTGCTGTTTGTTTACTGTTTGTGATCCATTTAACCATGACCACAAGTGATTCCTAACCTGGTTGTTATGGTAAGCATGACCTTGTTGTGTCGGTAGCCAGACAGCAAAGGCTTCTGTGTGCAATCCAGATAAGATTTTTTGATTCTTCATTGCCATCTTCTGGTCTGTTGATCCCAACCCTCCCGAGTTTTACTGGAAATGAGGAAGCTCGACTACGGCAGTAACTCTTTAATAGCTGCTGGTCAACTGAGAGACGGATCTCCGCGGCCCAAACGGGGGAATGTGCCTCCAACTGATTAGCCATTGTTGCGTGTCATGTCAGGAATGCAAGCTGTGTGTGCGGAGCAGTAAA
>JBCAUF010000790.1:8556636-8571430 GCA_038406115.1 Haemulon aurolineatum | reverse complement strand
TTTTTTATCATAGTTCCCATCACCTTGTTTCTCCTGACAACATTATAACTCAGACGGAATATGTAGCACGAATATGTAAAGTTATGTCGTCCTCCTCAGTTGTGGCAACAAAAAGGTTACTACCTCAGGCATGCCGCTATAATATCTCCACGTTCCTCTCCCCTCATGTATATTCAGCGAGTGTAATTTATTCGCCAACACTTTATGGCCGTCGAAATGCAGAATTTCTCTCCCGCAGACCCCTTGCGTGTACTGTAAAACACAGCGTGGCAGAGTGTGCTCTTTGGGTTTGCACTCAGCAGAAGTTAAACAGAGGTTAAAGAGAAGTCATCCAAATCACCTCTGTCATTACGATCTCTCATTCGCCAATTAGTGTCAGTGTTTCCCCCTGCTGTCCCCTAGATGACCTTGCGGGGGATGAGCTCACTGCGTTGTAATTCAACATTTTTTTGAGTTGGTCTCAATGGCGGGGGAGGCACGTCGTGGGCCCGCGGGTGACCCTGATTATAACTTATTGATGAGAGAGCGAAGGCACAGTCACAGAGAAGGGTTAGGGGTGGGAATGAGGGGGGGCATGCTGAGGTATGTGTGCACCCAGGGAGCCTCCCTTGACCTTTCCGTGGCCGTGGAGACCCTGTGTGGATTTCGTCTCTCAACACGTCCTCATATCGAGCCTCCTCCTCCTCCTCCCAGTCATCTGAACCGTCGCCGCCTGTCTTCTGCCCCTCACTCGGTGAATCAGCGAGGAGACGCGCCTCGCTGCCGACTTAAATAACCCGAGTTCGCTAGTCAAGTCTGAGCGAAAAAGCGTTGTGCACACACTGTAGTCAAATCTCTGCTCGTCTGCGAGAAAGGTCAAGAGCCGAGCAGGATGTAGAGTGGTGTTCCTACAGCGTGGCGTAGCTGGCGGTGGCGGATAATCAAATTAAAATCATCAACACAAGAAACATAATTCATAAAGGTCCTCTTTTTTTTTCTTCATATGGTGCTGCTAATAAGACGCATCCTTTAGGCTACCACAAATCTTTCTTGGCTTTACGGTAATTATCATATCGCATCAGTGCATTATGTAAAATCCGGTCAGTGTGAAGCATGTTAGGTGTTTCATTAATGTGCTTATTTTCAATAATCTGAGTTGTTGCGTACGAGAAAAACGTCTGATGAATTTCCGGGCAGCTTCATCGACTAAAAGGACAGACTTCACTCCATCTTGCCATCCAAATGTGACTCCTCAAGCCCCCGCCGTCCCCCGCCTCCTTAAAGGGGAGGATAAAAGGTAATGGGAGAGGTCGGCTGTTAAGTTTAATGGCAGACAGGGAAGTCTCCGAGTGGCTCTTTTTTAATGATGTGCCTGTTCTCGTGCGGTCCCTCGTTAAGAGACGAGGCCAGAAACGCACGCAGAGGACAGGGGGAGGAGGGAGAACCGCGGGGGCCAGACGGGACGACGCGCTACCCCTGCATCCTCCTGCAAGGATCCGCGGCTGGTGGGGGTCTCGGGGGGGGGGGCCGTGCGCACACACATCCTGCGCTCCTTCTGTATTCAGCTCGCATTAGCGTCAGGAAATAAATAAAGCAAGCAATCAGGCCGTGACCTCTTATATCCACAGTGCTGCCAGCGAACCCCTCACCCCCTCCACCTCCTCATCCTCCTCCTCCACCTCCTCGGTTGCACTCTACATAGGTTTAACTAGCTTAGATTTGCAACTGAATGTCAAGCCTGGTGTTTGGCTTTACCACAGGGCAGGTTGTTCCTCCGCTGTCTCCAGGGGGAAAAGGGAGCTCGAGGATCGAGAGTGGAGCGAGAGAATTGGATCTTTGACACCTGTCACTTCCACTCCGCTGCACCTTGCTCCCTTGCCACACATAAGGACTTTTCATGTCACAGCTCAGCATGTTATCATGAGTGGGCACCGGGCCTGAGAAATCCAATTACTACCACTGTGTCAGACCCCTGCCATCATCCTTATGTATGCTATAGTCATGTTCCTCAAATCAGAAAAGATGTGCCTATTAGTTCTTTCTCTTTTCTTCAGACTGGTCTCCCACCTCCATTTCAGTCTGTGTGTCTTAGATACGAGCTGCAGCTCCTCTCGTGGACTGCCTCACCGCTGACAATCCTCTATATAGAGTAGTGCTGGTTGGTGGGTGGCTAATGCAACAGACATTGGTTCTGACTGTCTGATATTAAGTGGTATCATGGTGCAGACCTCACTGAGGTGAATAATGGAGAACCGGGGGAGAGAGTCAACATGCCTCCCAGATGCCAAACCGAGTGGCCTTTGTGACAGGGAAACAGAACGTGTTAGAGAGGCCTCCCTCTTGCTTTCCCTCTGCCCAGTAGGTGCAAATCTAATGCATCTGCACGCAGCGAGGGCCTCGCTGTGTTTTCCTTATTTCTTTTATGTGCTGCTCATCCCTGAGTGACACTGTCAATCTGCTTCAGCGGGAAACAAGGGGGGACTGTCTTTTCAAATCATGATCGGTGTCTCAATGCGGCCCACCCCCTCTAACTGAATATGTTTCTGCCTTGCTGAGCTAAACCTGCCCATCACACTACATACCACCACCACCACCACCACTACACTCGCCGTGTTCCAGTGTCCTACTTCCAGAGGTTGTTAAAAAAAAATTTTTTTTTTGAAAGGAAGAAAAAAAACTGAAGAAGAGAAGAAAACGAGAGAGAGAGAGTAGGGACCGTGCTGGTGCTTCTGCGACAAGATAAAATGGAATATAAAACACATAGTCCTGGATGACACAAAGTGAACATGACTGAATGAGAAGCCACATTATATTAATTATGTAAGGCCACTCTTTTTGAGGCAAAGCAGAAGCTCACAGAAAGAGAGGCGAAATCCTGAGATATTGGTATGCTGCCCGGTGTGCCGTCCCCAGATGTCTGGAGCCGGACACACTGACAGGCGCTGAAGTATTGTGTTTGTGTCAGATGGCCAATAGAAATAGCACTTTGGAAAGGAAAGAAAATAATCAAAAAGGAAAACCATGAGGAATGTCTCTTTATGGCAAATGTGAGGATATAATGGTTTCTTACTCCAGGATGTTTATGGGTTATAGATTGTTTAGAACCATTAAATCATAAATCTGTTTCCCCTCACTTGATGAGGTGTGTGTTTTTTGACAGTCGGGATGAAAATGTGGGTTCACAAATAGAAATCTTGGTGTTGCTGAAGCATCTTTAATTTGTCACGGACCTCTTGTGCATTGCAGGAAAGGCTCCATGCCACGCCAGACCATTGTTTTCCATTATCCGGTGTTACATTTTTCTGACATTTGCAGTTTGTCTTTGCTCCTCTGCCCATTAGAGGTGCTGAAAAGGTATATTTGTGAAACGGGGATTCATTCCAGCTAAAAACCGCACCTATAGATCCGGCTGAGGAGTGTCTAATTGTCCCTCGAGGTTGAAGAATTAGATAAAGTGACCTCGGGGGACTCACCCGACATAAGCGCAGATTTTTCCTCCCCGGTTTTGACATCGGTGCTCACAGTCCGCAGTGCTGCCATCCTCTAAGCCAACTCCACTTCTCTTCTCCATCTCTTCTCTCCCGTATAGCTCTCCTCTAACGCCACCCCCCTCAACCTAACCCCATTCACAGATGTAATTTAGGAATCTGTTTCTGTCCCCCCCCCTTGTTTCTCCCAGACTCGAGGGTTTAGGAGCAAATTAGCTTGCTAGCTCGGTCAAGCTTAAACACAGAAATGCTGCATTTGTTCCAGTGTATTTAAAGATGTCCTCTGCCGATGCATTGTGGAGGAAACGAGCCAAGCAGACAGAGGCAGGCGAGCAGGCGGTCTGGCTGGGCTGGCTGGCTGGCTGGCTGGCGTGGCGGAGTGGGCAGGTCTGCAACTGGGACGCCAGCGGCCTGCTGTGCTGAGTTTTGGGAGTGCATTGTACTGTTGCCGTGGGTCTGCAGCACCAGAGCACAGGTTAATTTGAAGCCCGTCATTAGGAGAGCAATTTGGACGCTGAGAATTGACAAGGGTGACATTTGCTGTGTCATTACAGCGGAGAACATCGCATCACAATACAGCGCAACGCTTGAACTTCTACCTTGCTCCGAAACATTTCAAAGTGTAATGTAATCAGCCTGAATGCGTGAATTGAATGATTGTTATTTATCTTTGTGACATTTTTTAACCCTCGTCATTAAGGACGGTATCTGTGTCTCACTGCCTGAAACCGTTAAAGCAACAAAATACTTAATGAAAGAGAAATCATTTCAAATTTCAGTTATTGCAGATTATATTCTCTGTTCATTATCCGTCACTTACCAACTTGCCAAAGTGTTGAAAGTGGAAAGTGGAAGGAACTCGTGCGGCTGACAACAGAGCAGTAACAGCAGTTTGGAAATTGGTAATGACCAATAATACTGTATCATAGCAAATCTTTTAACAAAAAAAAATGTCCCCTCAATCAAATAAAATTACAATTGTCTCACTTTTAAATGATTCCTCCCTGCGTGATTCTTTCACACAATACCCTATTTTAACTGGAAATGTATCAAATTAAGTGAGCGAGATGAGCTCAAGTTGCAGTTTCATTTTGACTTTAATTGGATTCTTTTTTTTCATCCTGTTATCTTTCATATTTTAAAATAATTATCCTTTTAAAATACTTCTAACCCAAAGATGAATTTTCTCTGATGAAATTCATCACTGAATTACATCCATGATTAGCTCTTCTCGGAAATGTTATATTATGGCCAGAGAAGTATCTCATTTACTACCACAAACTTATTAAGCTTGTTCCAGTGACAGAGATCTGGTTAGCGTTATTATCTTGTATCAGGAGAAAGGCACAGATATATTACAGGTTATTTTACAGCTTGTAGTTATTGACTGGATTCAAACCAAAATAGAGTTGTAAGATGACCCTCCTCCCAACATCGGAACACATTAACAAGAAAAATATGAATTCATTTTCCAAAATCTGTTACACGTTTGGTTATTTCTGCATAGCCACATCCCAAAAGTCTGCAAGATAACTTTTGACCTGTGGTTACAGACGTACACAGGAAGAACACTTTTTCCTCTGCTGACTCTCTGCAAGTCCCTCCGCGGGCCTCTCTGATATTTCGTGGGACACATCAGTGTGTTGCTCTGGTGCTGTTGCTTATCTCGGGAGCCTCTCTGCAACCCCACCTCTCTCTCTGTTTAGCCAAGTTCAGCCCTCTTGCAGCCGGGCTTAGGTCAGTCTGCCTGGGTTAAATCCAGTACAGAGTCCACGTTGAGAAAGTTAAACAGTCACTGGCTCATGTGGTGTATGTAAAGCAGGGCATGCACTAAGGTCTATAAACCTACAGATCACATAAGATTTGACCACTGTAGATCCTAGCCCCCTCCGAGCGGTGCGTTTGTCACAGCAGAAGCCAAAGGGCGCCGCTTCCTGGAGCCTCACAAAGCTGTTCCCGAGACACTGCCGTGGCGGCAGCAGGGCACGATGAGGTGAGGGGAGTCCTCTCGGCAAAATAGTATTTGTTGCCGGGGCCGTCGAAACCAGCCCACTCATGTATGTCATCATGACAACCGGCTCGCATTGCTTCCACTACATCAAGCAGTACATTGGCTAGTGGTCCTGCTTTTGAGCGAAACAGTGCTCTGCGATGACATAGTGATTTATAAAACAGCATAGGGATTGGTTTTTTTCCTCCCGCTGCTGTTACACAGCTGTTAAACAGATGCTGTTTGTACCAATTTAGAAGCTAGTGCATTGTTTGTCAACACCAGTTTGGAAAATCATTCTTTATACCAGGACCTGCTGTAGAATATACAGGCCGGGGCTGGATGGGCCAGCAGCGATGGCGGGGGGGGGGGGATGCAGACAGTGGAAGTAAACATTTGCACTGTTTTGGCCAGAGCTCTTGCAAGCTTTTAAAACAATTATTGACAAATGCAAAGCGTATCCACTGTACGGCTGGCTCAAAATTAAGTTGATTTTGCCATTTTGCATCAGCTTTTGGAAGGACAGGGGCAGGCCCGCTGGAAGTGACAAGCTGTCAGACACTCTCCGCGGCGCTGGATGGATTAGACAGTGAATTTGTTCTTGATAAATTGACTGGTACTAATGCTCAGAAATAGAACCGGGGCCACGTGAACCCCTGGCTTCACCAGCCAGACGACAGTACTAACAAGGCTGCCCAGTGAGTCTAATTTCCTCGACAATTAATATTTGACTGAGGGAGTAGAAGGAAATCTGGTCGGATAGGCAGAAACGAGAGGAAGAGATTTTTGGGTGACGGATTTATTTAATTACACCAATGTACGTGAGACAGCAGTACTGATGAGAGGGGAGAGGAGGACAGAAGGAGGAGAAGCATAAAGGATGGGCTTGTGCGCGCTGCTGCGAGGGATGAATCTGGGGGTGTCGAGGGGGATCGCTTGATGTGACTGAACCAGATGCTGTGGGGAGAAGGAGAGGACTCGGCGCTGTGTGGAGAATGATGGCTTGCGTGGCGCAGTAAGGGTGCCCCTCTACTGTTTGTAAAAACAAGACCATCACACTCCATCTTGCCGCTCCCGCAGGAGCCAGGCCTCCAGGCTGATTTATGGCCCACAGACTGAATTGGCTGGCTGGGATGACAGCAGTGCTTGGACTCTCCCTGGCGAGTAGTGTAGGAGGCTGCTCGGCCAAGCCTCAGCCTCAGCTGGCCGTAGAACTGCCCTCTGCTGTAGTTAGGGCAGACTAGATGTTAAGCTCGGTCCCCAGTGTTGGGATCAGGCAGGGCCAAGCCTGTTAGGTCTTGAGCACGCTTTAGACTGTGAGCACCGACCGACCACAGACCGTCATCCTCCATTCTGCCGGTGCCATATTTTCTGAATATTTCCTCCCCTGTGATGCTTCCCTCAGCTTCTGCATCACAGGCTCCATCAAGACTCTGTAGTAACAATTTAGATTTAATCAATCTTTGCCATGTGACTGCCAGGATGGAAAATTAATATGGAGAGCAATTAGAAAACAGCCATCTCACTGTCAAAGATACACGCGAGATGAGAGCAGAGAAATGGACGGCATTTTAGCTGTAAACGAAATCCCCCCTGCACGCCACTCAGACATGGCAAGGGAGTGTTGGCTCCGGGGCTGTCCTCAAAAAGGGTCATCAGGACGGCGCTCACTTTTATTTAACGTTTGCAGATTGAATTTTTTTTTTTTTTTTTTTTTTTTTGATTTCATACCGGTCCATTCGCACAGCAATGAAAAGAGACACAAAGCGTAATGTCAGAGTTGCTGTTTGCTCTCTCAACACCAGAGCCGAGTAATTGTCTTTTCAGACTATAGACAGGTTATGTTTGATGGCTTTGTCACAGCGTTTTGATAGGGTTTAATACCAGAGACAGTGAGGAAAGAAAAGGAAAGTGAAGGAAATCAAAGATAATCACTGGAGTATACACAGGCCACAAGTAAGCCTTAAATTGCTGTAAATTATTTGTTTTCATAACAGCTACATCACAGTAACATCTACATTATTGTGTCTGGCTGTCTGTTCAGGGGTATCTATTTTAATATGACAAACAGAATCAGGACATTTATTGTTACTGCTACAACAAAAATGTCAGCATACAGAGGAAATACAAAAAAGTAGTTTAAGCCAAAAGTGGCAGACGTTCTTTGTAAAAATGATTTATCATGCCACACTGCTGTTCCAAATTCTTTTTAGGGTTCATCACGCTGTAAAACCAAACTGACTGAATTGTGTCATACTAGTCCCCATCGCCTTGTGGCTCCGGCTAAACTAAGAAATACAGAATGAAGATTTTTGTCACCTGAATGTGGGCTCACATCGACTCAGCCCCCTATCTGGCCCCTTCAATCTGGCCTTCTGTTTTTCTCGTGGCTGCCTAGGCCCATTTTATAGGATTACATCATTGTTTTCAACCTTGAGGCTGTGCGCGTTACATTTTGGGGAGGCGGGAGGGGGAGGGGGGGGGGTTGCTTTTGTTTTCCAAGCCAGACGCCTTGTGTTAGCCAAACAGAACGCAAAAGAGCTGGCGAAAACTCAGGGAGTTTTTCCGGGAGAGTTGCCTCTCTCAGTGAACACGTCCCTGCCCTTTTCCGTCTTTTGCTGATTCCTCTTTTTTTTGCCACATTAGCAACAAAACAACAACCGCACCTCCAGCTGTATAACATGAAGGGATTATTATATGCGGTGCACAAGGGTAAACTGAGCAATGAGCTTGTCGGATTGTCGGAGCCGCGCGCTGAAGCCGAAGATCTGTCTGCTGCAACCCGGGGTTGAGATGCCGTCATCTGATTGAGGGGAAGAGACGGGATTGAATCGGCTGCTGGCAGGCTGCAGATGCGAGATGAAATGGCAGGGAACTTGGGGCTTTTCTCCCCCGTGCTGATGTAAAGTGATGCTCTTCCAGGTAACTACAAACAGGAAAAAAACGTGGCCCACATTATCAGGAGAATTGGGCTTTTGCATCAGCACTTACATTTTTAAAGTGCTCCTCAGTGGCTTTACCAGTCTTTGGACCCTAATTCAGCATTAAAGTGCAGTATATCTGATTTGATAGCAGCACTGTGCTACTTGATACATGGATTTTTTTTGCCTCCAGCACCATTAGACTGTTTGTACTTTAAATGTGGAACACTAAAAAACAGGCAGCCTCCACCTCCCGATGGAGCTCCCTCAGTAATTAATAGGTATTAAATCGTAAATAGGAAATGTTCCCAATGACATCCTGCTCTGTACTGTACTTTAAGTCTGTTCCTGGAACTGATTGGCAGGCCTATTTTTCTGATGCCTTTGAATGCACACTCGCAGCAGGAGGTGCCTTCACTGTCTTCCATTCTGTGCGTGTTGACTTCCAAACTTAAGCATCTCTGTAAAAGCCATTAATTCATGCCTCGCTATTGCCATTTGCTCGGTTTTTTTTTTGGAATAGGAGGAGATTGTGTTTTGTTAGAGGTCGATGGCCTGTCACTTTTTTTATTTAAATTTTGTCTCTCCCATTTTTCTGCGGGTCTTTTAGTGCAACATCTGCGTTTTATGAAGCTCTGAGCAGAGGCAGGATGTGTGAGTGTTAATGGCACTTGGCTTTCATAACAATGTCATTTACAACCCAGTTGCTCTCCCAAAGACCCCTGAAGGAAAGGGGAGAAAACGGTATTCACTGCATATGCATGCACTGCTAAGTAGAGAGCATACAACTTGTGTATATTTCTTTGTGCCTCAAGGCTTTTCATGCTTTAGAAAGTGCTTCAGGCTATAGAGAAAAGCCTTTAGTATTTAGAGGAAATTGCATTCATTACCAACATGCTTGTAAATCTTCAATCAGTGGAGAAAAAGATCTACTTTGTCAAACATGTCAAAGAAGATTTTTGGAGAAATTTTTAGTTTACTAAATGCAGAGTTTACGGCTAGCATATTTGTGTGCATAAGTTTGAAATGTATGATACAACTTTCAAACAAATGTTGCACAAAGAGTTTTTCCAATGCCGACAAGTGCTAAAATATATTTACAGACATACTTTACGTTCCTACTTTGACAGAAACATTGGCCGTCTAAAAGATTTTTTAATGTTAGCAATTCGTCAGTGAAAAGGCAACAAAAATAGTTCAAAATGCAGCTAATGACAAAGCTGCTACATAGGATTAAACAAAGGAACATGGGATTTGAAGGGGCTTTGAAATTACTAACGCACTGGACAATCTAATCTAGTGTGTGGGCATGTTTTTCTTTTTTTTATCATTATTATTACTCATCGGCCTCCATTATGTTCCCGGTACCTGGTAAAGACTTTGTGTTGTGATTACATTATTACATTCTGATTGGATCCCTTCTCTTTAAACAAAGCCCCCGGCTTCATGCCTTTTATATCCTTGATTGCCGCCAGTGCAGTCCCTTGGACCAATCAACATTCATGCAAATTCACATACATACAGGAGTGCAACCCGTGGAAAATATATTCAGGCTGCTCAGTCTCAGCCTCATAAAACGATTTTAACTGTATGGAGATTTTATATAATGGCCTGTTTTTGCTGCAGTGTGGGGCTCATGTGGATAATAATATATAACGATATTTTATAAAGTTAATATTTTTGGCGCTGACACAAATCGTGTAAAGGCCTTAACTTGCAACGTGCGTGTGTGTGAGTGCTGTAATTGCCGAGCGCGTTCGAGATGGTCATTACAATGGCGTCCCTTGTAGCGAAGAGGCTGTGACAATCTGCAGTTATTAGTGAGAATGCCATGTCCGTGTGTCAGCGTGTGCATGTGTCTGCATTTAGACACCAGCGTGATCAAAGGAGGCTAATTATGTGCCGCCTGTCTCACTATGAAGCATTCATGTGGACATTGGTCACTTATGCCATGCGTGTTTGTTGCTGGTGCTCATGTTTTCCAGCCTTGGAGCTGTGATGATTCCTCCCAGAGTTCTTCCATCGCCGACATGCGGGTTCAAACAGCCCATGATACCCTTTACTCATTCATCCAGTCATTTAGTCACCATGTTATCTGTCAGTTTCATCAGATTATACTTTATGAGAGACACCTCTGGCATATCTGCCCCTGAAAAGCCTGTCTCCAATCTTTAAATATCGATCCCCAGGGCCTAAGCAGAGGTGCCTCTCATGAGTGCAGGAGAGAAGGGAGAAAAACAGATCATTAGTGATTTTAATTAGGTGATCTGTCAAGCTGCGATTGCCAGATGTAAGCATATGCATTTGGGTCGATGGCAATCCCTCTCACAATCCCCTCTTGTCACCTTGGGCCCCTGGAACGGAGGATGGCTCCAGCTAGGAGTGAAACAAGCAGTAGGGGAGCGCAGAAATGTGTCACTGCATATCTGTGTGGCAGGTTGTTTCTCAGGATCGGCGCAGGTGGAAAACACGACAGCTCGGTGGCAAGGAGACGTTTTGGAATCGTTCTGTTTTCTGGGGCTGAATAATTCGGAGAGTGTTTTTATGATGATCGACATTTTTCATCAAATCTCTCAGAAGACAATAATGTTCGGATGTAAAAGATTTCTTGCACCAAGCTATTTCGGGAGATTAGAGTGTACATACATGTGAATTAAAACAAATAGGGGAAAAACTAAATGACAGCATTTCAGTTTGGAGTGAGAGAGCATGACGCTTTCTTTTTTTTGTTGTCATTACAATGCAGAAATTGTCTTGAAAGGCCCTCCCCTCCGACACAACAAAGTACAAAAGAGTGCAGTTACACAGACTCGGGCGAATCTTTTTTTCACTCCAACGTTAAACATCATTACATATTTATAACTCGGCGCCAGATGACAGAGACAGAGAGGGAGAGAGAGATGAACCAGGCAACAACACCGCAACTCATCTGGTGTCTCTGGTTGTGAGATATCTGATTCCACTGTTTAAACCTGCCTTTCATCTAGTGTTGCTACAGAAAACCCAATTATACAAGAGCTGCAAATGGACTTTTGATTTAACAATACATAATTTAATTGGCACATTAGAAGTGCCCCAAACATCCAGCTCTCATCATCAGTGAGTACAGTGCTAACGGGACTGTGGTCTTGAGCAGATTCAGGGACGCATTGCAAGGGAAAGCAAATCATTTGGAAATGTTTAACTTGGGCTGTTTTTAATTAAAACAAAGGGTTTTTTCATTTATTTACGCTATTATTTTATGACTGGTTTGACATGCTTTAATCAAATGGAGGCACTGTTGGAGGAAAAAAACACAACGAGACCTGTGTATTAATGAGCATAAAAGTTGGAAATAAAGCCGGTTTTACAGCCAAATCTAACAGACATGTTGTGTCTTTGTCCCTCTCACAGATGCCAGCGAAGGCTTCCACTGCCAGGACGAGTGTCGCATCCTAGGCCACTCTGACCGCTGTTGGATGCCTCGCGTCCCGATCCCGGCACGTGCCAAGTCACCCGAGCACGCCCGTAATGTCATCGCTTTGTCCATCGAGGCCACCACAGTGGATGTGCCCCACTACGAGGATGGCACCACCAAGAGGACTTTTGCCACCTTCGGCAAGGATGGGCCCGAGGACGTGGAGCGGGGAGAGATAAAGGGAAAGCGGACTCAGGAGTCTCAGGTGTGTAGCCCCAAGGCCAATGGTGGGGCTGTCCGCGAAGCTGGCAACGGGCGCGAGGCAGCCAGCCCCATCACCTCCCCAGTGCACCTGAAGAGCCCGGTGTCCAAGCCGTCATCTGCCTACAACACACTGAAATGCCGCGACGCAGAGCGAATCGCCAACCACAGCCTGCTGCGGCAGCCAGAGGGGAAGGACAGTGAGCCAGCTGTCAGGGAGATCAACACGCTTCTCCACGATGGCCGAGACAAGGAATCCCCCAGCAGCAAGCGCCTGAAGGACATTGTGCTTTAGCGAGCTTCTCTATAGCGCACACCAACATGCATACACACATAACAGTGTAAACTCACATATATGTACCCCGCAATAGCTGTGTGTACACAGAAGAAAGTAAGGCTGTGGAAGTAGAGAGACACACCCATTTGCAGTATACAATATTCAAGAACCAGCCCGGGCTGAGGATGATGAACTGTAGTATGCTGCAGCTAGTTGTGTGCTCAAGCCGAGGTAGTGGATGTGGCTTTGTTGTAGTCGCAGTACTTTTTTCCTTGTTTGCTTTTTGTTCAGTTTTCTTTCTATCGGTCTGCAATCAGTGGACAGGCAGGTTACTGTTGACTGCATGGACATGGCCAGCGGAGCTCTCCAGCCCTTGCGCCAAAACAGGACACTACGTGTTTGGACACCTGAGGTGCCACTTCTTAAGTACAGTTATGCCTTTTGAACTACTTTTGTATCACAAACTGATATTTGCCTTCTTTGGTTTTGCAGTCTGTTCTAGCTGCCAAAATCGCTCTTTGTCCCTTTGTATAGTGAGCTTCATCAATGTAATAAACGACAACAGACATACACAGGATTCATCTAAAAATATCCTCAATTTACTCCTTCAACAGTTTTCAGTGCGTCCAGGAGAAGGAAAGGGAGGCCTCTCAGTCTCATTTGCCCTTTTCCCCGACTAATAAGAGAAACTTTCTCTGCGTATCCCTGAGGACATCCTAGTGTCATCAGACTGTGAGGTCTTTACAGTATTTATATTTTATCAAGGATGGAGCTAAATGAACTCTCGCTATCTGCCCAGCCGCTCTGAACACTGGAAGTGGGACACGCAGATCCTTGTGTTCAAATTGAGTTGTATGAAAAAAAGACTTCCTGCTTTTAAAATCTCCTGTGCCCAACCTTGATTGTAGCCAGTGGAGCACAAATTAGAACTTTGTGCTCTGGTCTTGTACTTTTTTTGACTTTTGACTATGGGGCTAGGATAGAAGGGATCGTCACTCATGTCTTGCTATGTGAAACTCTCTATAGGGTTTACTATTATCATTTTTAATAACCCGTTGTTATGTGACAATCCCTTTAATGTTTTGTTTCAAGAGAAAAAAACAAATAAACATTGGTGTTCAACTGAAGCTACAGTAGCGTTTGTTACACAAACACAAAAATAAAAAAAAACATATATGCCAAAATATATTTTATAAATAATTTAAAAATGTATAATGAGAATATTTAATGCTGTGTAGTTATTTTATGAGTAAGTTATACTTGAAATTAACTTGCTTTTGTTCATTTGTCTTTTGCTTTTATATTGAACCTGATTTGTTTTTTTATTTTCGAAATGAACTTGGATTATTTTTTTTGTTTACTGTGTGACCCCTGGCAACTGTTGCAGTCTACCTTGTTGTAAAGAGTTTCTTATTGGTCAGTTCTTGTGCCATCAAGTTTCTGTGTGGGCTACTAGAAAATGTAAAAAGACAAAAAAAAAACAACAAAAAAAGCGATATCAGCACCAACATTAGTGTGTCAGTTCAATGAGCTTAGAGTGAGATAGCAAAAGAAACCAAAAAAGATGCAAACAAAACCTTAAAGATTGCAGGATGTTGCTTAATCTTAGTATCTAAGGAGGAGAAACAAAGGCTCCCAGTGTTCTTCAAGCTGGTAACAGGGTTCCACCTATTTTATCTGTCTAATGAGTCTGCTTTCCTATTGGGCCCAATCGAGTTTAAACAAGACTTTTTTCTCAGCTTCAACTGAGGGCATTTGGACATGCAGACTAGCTTTGCTCAGCACTGCTGTCACCCTATGCCATCTGTGTTCAGTTGATCTCAAAGATAAGGTTGAGACCAGAGTGGTATAAACAGGGCTCTCCCCTCCTGCGAGCACCACACAACAGACTGGGTGGAATCGTGTTTGAATCAACTAAGGTCTTGGAAGAACCGTGTTGCACATCAGCAATGTGGTTTTATGTTGCTTTGCAGTAAACTGTGTACAATGTGGAAAAATATGAATGAAATGGACAAATTGCATACAACAAACTAGATCTTGTAGCTGAATGTTTTGCTGGTCTCACCCATGGCTTCTGGCAACATGAAAATCGGAATAATCACTGAATGTATACAGCAGCTTATAATTAAACTATTAAATGTTCTCCGCTTTGTTTCCTTGTCGTTACTCAACACAATGAATTTTAAAGTTGTGCTGAATTTGAATTCTCCTCATTCATTGCGAGAGAAATTATAAATTATAATGAAACCAGAGCTATTGTGCAGATTCTTTTCATTTTTCTTGACAGGATAACAATTTTTAGACTTATTGCTGAATACAGTACAGTCTCTGAGCATCAGGCATCTGGCTGGACTACTGACTGGAGCATTTCATAGCCCTGTATAGCTTACAACAATTTCAATCACCTTACATTTGACATTTGGGGGAAACCATTGTTCTGTTAAGATTCTATTTCACTTGGAAAGTAGAAGTTGGCTAGTT
>JBCAUF010000790.1:8504951-8516556 GCA_038406115.1 Haemulon aurolineatum | reverse complement strand
TTGAACCAACCACCTGCTCTTTTTATTATTTCACAAGTTAATTATGTAGTCAGAGCATTGTAACTTAATAGCACGAAAGCACAGGCACAGGCACTTGTATAACAACTTGTATAATAGAATTATTTTTAAAAAATTCTTCTTCATTATTTATATGCAGTATCAATATTTTTTCTCCCATTGAACGCAAGTACAACATGCATATTGTGCGATATACAGTTAAAATTGTATATATTTGAATTTGTCAACACAGATCGAAATAATCAGAGTTAAGTTACAACAAGAAAAATTAAAGATGTAGTAGTTTCGACTGTAAATGACAGACATATTCACATATTCACAAACAATATATGACAAGTTTTGATTTTGCGTTTCTGTGTGGGCAGGACAAAAACAATCACTGAACATATGTTATTAAAACTTGCATCCAGTCATTCTCTAGTTGAAAACCAGATGAGCAAAAACAAAACAAAAAACACAAAAAAACAACAACAACTCTCATGTATGTCCAGACTATGCCATATCCATATAATGTGTGTATAGCATTTCCAGTGCTTGCCTTCATACACAGCCATGTTCCCGCTCCGTATATCACACATATGGGTCACAAATTGCAAGAGTCAAAACACCCCCCCCATACCAGGAATCTTAATTAATGTATGTCTTTAACAAATTGGTTGCAAATTGGTTTATTTGTGATAGTTGTATTTATGTCCTCAGATGGTTAAATTCCAAGTCAGGAAGCAGGCTGCCTCTAATCCTAATGAGGACTCTCCTATTACTTCACTGGACTGATAAGGCACTAGTCTGTGACACTCAATTTTCAAGACCCAAACCCTATCAAGGAACTATCAAGTGATAGGATAGCTGCAGGACCATTAAGTGAATGTCTAATTAACTTATTATAAGGCATTTCTGAGCTGGCTATCAAATCCTTCCTCTAGGCACCAATGCATCCATCTGACCTGATTTGATTGCACAGTCACATTAATGAGCTCTGTGATGTCCCACATACAGGCTCACCTCGCTTCCCAGCTGCAGCCAACAGAAAAGGGGTATGTGGGGTGGGGGGTTGATTGTGTGTCAGACAGCGAGAGACCTGACTTCTAATAGATGGAAAATGAGTGTAACCAGCACTTAAATGCCCCTACTGGTATTTAAAGGTTAATTTGTTTGTTTCTGTGATTAAATGAATCTCCACTGACTTTGAGCGTCAGTTAGATGTTGAGAAAATGTTCAATAAGTCAGCTAATGCTGAGTCCTGTCAAGAATATATGAGTGTTAGCATATGTCTGCCCTCATTGGGCTTATTGAATGGGGAGGGGGAGGGAGGACAGACAGAGTCTCGGAGCAGGGATATCCCACACACTTCATTTAGAGACACATGACCCGCCCTCACGGCTTAGAGGAGGAACATTGTGTGGAATCAAACCCCATTTTTCCATCTACGGGTGTCATGTGTCTGCGCTGGTGGGAGAGGAGAGAAGAAAAGGAGAATTTATTTTCATGCAAAATGAAATGATTTGCATAACACGCGTGAAACCCATTTGCAACACTCACCCCAAACTTTGCATCAAAACAACATGGAAAACAAGCAGACAAAAGAAGCAAGGAGTCAATCATACACTGAATCAGCTGGCACCTGCCTGAATTTTTAACTTTTAGCGAGTTGTCCACCATCATATATCCAGACTTTTTCCAGTGTTTTTAAACCTTTGGAATTGACCTCTACCTATTGATCAAGTTGCTTGTTTAACACATCCTTGAGTACGGAGTGTGTGACCGAAACCATAACCAAAGGTCATCTCCTTAAGTTGATTGTGAAGGATAGTGGAGGGAGATTTTGTCAGGATTATGGTCTCTCTGTGCATAAGCCCTGGGTTTAAACTTTCACTTTATACATCGTTCTCTTTCTGAATCCCTCCGCTGGCAGGAGTCAGAGAGGTTCACTGCACTGCCCCCTCCTGTATGGGAACGACTATGAATATAAATAGGTGAGCTCCTCAAGGTATTACAACTCATCCATGCTTGGCAGCTGGTTGAGAATGTCAATACCTGCATAATACAGGAATTGTAATTTCCCTCCGTTTCTAAAGGTTATAATGGCTGAAGTTTTCACCTGCAATTTAATTTATATTGGCAGCATGATATGCCACTGTGAGGGTCAAGGATATGACTAATCTATATTCTAATCCACCCTAAGTGTAACACTTTATCTGGTATTTTGCATATCTGAGGAAAAATTACTCTAATGTTACTATGTTGTAAGGAAGACATTTGTAACATTGTATTATAACTTCTGTCAGAGGGGGATGATGATTCGAGAATCCACATGCATTGTTATGTTTGCCCTGACTGATTATGAATTCCTCTGAGTCTGAGGGCGTGCTTTACGCATCAATCAAATGAACAACCTGAAAAGGAAAAAAAATCGCTTCTAGAAAGAGCTGCTCAGCTCTCCACATGGAGCCTGGTATGTGGAGTTTGCAAATACAGCGGGCACTGCTTTGCCATTTTTAATAGGTCAAGAGCCAAAAAGCACAGTGAGATTTCTGGGACCATCACAAGGATCTTGCGTAAATTCTGTAAGTGGACCACCAACGTACCTGGCATGAAACGACTAAGCAAATACCAGAATGAGCACAAAGAGCATTATCAGGCAGGAGACAAATCCAGAGACAAATAGAAGAAGACAATGATGCGGTCTTAGCAGAGTAGGCCATTAAAATTCCATTTGAATCATAGCGGTCTGCGATAGTAAAAAAACAGCAAAGCAGGGTAACACAGAGAGCCTGATGCTGGGGACTGTGTGACTCAATCCTCCCCTGAATTCAAAAATGTTGCTCCTTCCTGTGATCAGTCAGCCCGGGGCAAAACTGGCACTGCTGGACTGTGCCTGAGTGAGAGAGAAAGAGAGAGCAAGACGGAGTGAGAAAAAAGGAAAGGAGAGAGGGGAGGGATGTCGGTGTGTGTGCGTATGTGTGTGTGTGTGTGAGTCGGGCTCTAGGCCATGATACCAAACTTCCTTTGAACCAAGCAGCTGTGGGCTGCAGGACTGATATAATATTTAATGAAATAATTACATATACAGAGAAAAATGCATTGGTTAGGGAGTGTACCTTTCATGCTGGGGATCTGGGAAAAATGCAGTACTAATAGACATGATTTGGCCAGTTGCCCTCATCTCTCTCTCTTCCTCTCCCTTTCTGTATAATGCATCATGTGGCCCAACTCTGATATTAAAATTCGTGCATTAATCCCGAATTTTAAGTGTTGGTAATATATGCCTGCAATAAATATATTTATTTCTTTAGGCAAAGTCTCATTGTCAGCAGCATTACAGGGACATCATTAAATTCTGTGTGCTGGCATTCATGTTTATATGATGGACGACTCCACTGTTCATCGTAAGAGTTGGTAGCATATCAGGTCTGAAACAAACATGATAAAAGCACATCATGTTTATTTGAAAGCTGGGTTTTGCCAATAGGCTAGTGCTGAGATATTGGTGCATTAAATGCTGTATCTCATTTTCTGGTATTTTTTGTCTGTGTAGGCTCTGTTCCCATGGTAATATTCTTATTATAGTGTTTTTAAAGTGCACAGAAATATTCATAATTGGGATATGAAGTGCTACTACCTACATAGTAATACAAAGTGCATATAAACTCACATAGTAATTAATTTGAAAAAAAGGTAATATACTGAATATTTTTAGTTTTGTTTTCACCGTGTAAATATATTTGTTGTAATAGACATAAAGTAGGTATTTAATTTGAAATAGATTCAATGGGCTGTTACAGCTTTCCATGTGATGTATGCCAACGTGTCAACGCTCTCATCATTTCTGCTTACGCCGCATCCCCTGCCAAGCGGTGCATATATCAAATCCTTACAGAAACCCATAGCTCATCTTTCCTTTCGCAAACTACAACACACTATGCACTGTTACCTGGAATTTCACATAAGATTAATCTCTTGAATCGAAAGCGTTGGACAATTTAGAAGCTGCTGATAAATCTCTGCTCCCTTAAAATGTGATGTTTTCCCATAGCTTTCACTTTTATATAGAGAGCCTCATATTATAATGTTTCTTCTGATTGGAAATGTATTTACATTACTTGATCTTACTCAGTCTGAGGTGATCAATTTCAGACGTTCTTGGAAGAATAAATCAAACCTCACTTTTTCGCCCCCTCCCCCCCCCTCCCCAAGTGCACCTCCTTATCTGCAGTGTAGAGATTACCAGTGATTTATACATATAATAGCCATACCCACAACAAGTTTGCTCAATAACAGATAGATGGTGTTGCCTAGCAACTGCTGAGTGCCATAACAGCGACTAGTACCTGCTCCTGGAGGCAGACTCCATCTTGTAGGTTTCTCTGTCTTCTAATTGGCCAGGTGGGTAAACACTGATCCCTTGCTCCACTATCCTCCCATTCCAGCCAGGGTCTAAGTGACAGATAGCACCAGCATTATACTAACCTTCTGACTCAGGGAATGTGCACAAATGCAGTGCTACTGGCATGCACTGAATTGACAACGTGAAATATGGAGGACATTTACTCCCCATAAATTTACTGCCTAAAAGGATCCCATATTCCAACAATACATCAATGTGTGTTGTCCCTCATTCCCAATCAATTAGAAATTATTCAGGAGGTAAATTGCATGAAATGTGCTTGTGGCACTTCAAGCGCAGAGAAGTCAACAGGCTGCAGGGCGAGGTTGGTAATTATAAACAAGTAAACAGAAGAACTGAGCTGGATGCAAAACATAATGTCTGCTTTACATCTTGTCCTACTTTTGAATAATGGACATTGTTGTTATTCGGGAGCGGCGGACAAAGTCACCGTCCTTTGGCAGAGAAGAAAGAGAGTAACAGATCCCGGCAGTTTGTATCAGCAAGTGTCCTCTGCTGAACCTGAACCTAGTGATGTCACGGTGCACTGACACACCCTGGGGTACGCCTGTACATCACTGCAGCAAAGGGAGGAGTTAAACCTCTGCAGGTCAGACATTCAGACATTTGATTTTCTCCGCATGATAGCTTCATAACTGCAAGATGCAGGCTTTTCAGGTGTGTAGCTGGTAATGGCGACTGAGTACTCATCTGATAATGGAGTAATAACTATTGATGGGTCGGAGTGTTGATGGGCGTCGCAGCTGGTGTCACCCCATCATAAGACGGTCTCTAGTTTTGGTGTAGGCATTTGACTTGAGATTATCTTTCAGTCTCATTCCTTAATTGTAGGTTGAATTAACAGCAGTGTATTGGCCAATCCGTGCATGTTATAATGTACTGTATCACTCAGACTAAAGCCAATCAGAATCCAATCTTTTCTTTATTGTGCTTTGTTGTAATTGTACCGTTCTTTCCACCTCCGCCTGCTTGAGTTGAAGCATGTCTCTCCTTTACCACAGCTGGGCCCTACAGTGCGAGCACATGCATATGCAAGTGAAAATTAAAGTGCGTGTGAACATGAAAACATATTTGAGCTCACCAGTGAGTTACAGTGTACAAAACATTCAGCTCCTCATTTTTAGCCAGCACTGACTGTCCCTTTCACCGAATAAAATTACAAACCTAACCTGATGCCAAATCTTATTAGCTGTCTCTAATTATTTTTAATTCTGTGAGTAGCTTAATGGTAGGCCAAAATAAAACATGGCTGTTGTAAGGTTGAAGTGCTTTCTACTCATCAAAGATTGTGTGTGAGGCAAGAGCGTCCACTCTGTAAAATCACAAGTGTTTCTGTAGTCACGACAACCACAACAGAGCAAAGTTTGCATCATTATTATTCACATAATGACAAAGGAAAAAGAGGCAGACTGAAAGTGGACTGATAAGATGCAGGTTTGCGGTGAGCCAAGGCATTATATTACCCAAACAACACTCTCATAACAGTATTGTTGGCAGCATGTCGCGTGTTGTATTGAAGTTCATTATTTTAGATATTTAATTTGTCCGGGGCAAGACAGAAAAGTTTGTAGATCTTGACTAGCAGCCAACCTCCATAAAACTAGCTGTTTCCATGAGGTTTCGGTCTCTCTTTGGCTTTCTTGCTTCACCAAAACATACACTGGTGAGCCTGGATAACCAATATCGTGAAGCTGGTTATCACTTCTCTCTGTTAGACACTGAGGTGTTCAGCTGCAAGTAGTGGAAGTGGCTCGAAAACCTTTAAAAGCAAAGTTAAGGCTGAGTGTGGATAGCCAAGGTTATGATATTCAATATGACTGAGTACTCTTTGTTTTTTTGCCAGATGATGAGCCAACTATTCTGCTGCACATAAATCTATTTGTCTTTAGTAAATCTATTTGTCACCTTATTGAAAACTCAGGAGGACTCTTGTTTGGACTCTGTAGGATGATGACTTTTTTTTTTTTTTATCAGTGATCTGATTTTCGAGTCAAGTCATTATTTGAAGTTGACTTGGAGCAAAATACTAAAAAGGACTAAAATATAGGGATGTCACGTTTACAGATTTCCTTGGTAGAAGTTATCATGATATTACAATTATTACAGCACTACAAATGTGTAGAATCACATGAACGCTCCTTGTAGGTCTTAAAGTTTCCTTTATTTCTATCTTTTGATTCCAACATAGCAAAAATATACAGCAACAAAGTCGAGTAGCCAGAAAGTACAATTGACAGTATTTGTATTTGTATTTTTAAGTATCTATTTATATAGGACCAATCATTAATCCCTCTGAGAATTGTTTAAAGTTTAAAAGTTTATTTCATGTTTAAATTACAATGACATAAACAAATTAGCAATAAATGAAGCGGACACCCATAGTGCTGGAAGCACAAGCCGAGCGTTTACTCATAGATGAGAGAAAGCAAAAGGAGGAAATGCTAAATGTTCACTGTCAGAGTTAGGACCTTGAGTCGGCGTTTTCTTCTATAGGTCACTGCAATTATGCCGACAAAAAAAAGTGATTGACCTCACGTATGATTACATACGAACAGTATAACGCTGGATGAATGCCGTGTAACTTGTCACGTTGCACTGTAAGCCGAGCTCGTAGCGTATGACATGCTAAAATTTAATTTCCTACCAATTCAATGTTATGTAAGGAAAACATTGACATAATTTAATCCAGTTATTGTGTATTTACCTTTGCTTTGGCAAACAAAGCCGGGTAGTTGTCCCGCAGGTAATGCAACATATTGGATGTATTTCCTCATTTCACTGCAATTTTTTTTGGCATGCTTTACATGCTGGCAAGCCGTCATCCACGACGACACCCTGGACTCAAAATATTCCCACACGGCTGATTTAATGTGCTTGTTCGGGGAGGAATAACTCTTCTTCTGCCACTTTTCCCACTTGTCCGAAAGCAAAAAGCAAAAGCAAAACAAGACACGCGGCAACACGTGGGTCGTCTAACTTTGTTTTCGTTCCGTTTGTGTTGTGCTTAACTATGTATTCGCGCTGCATAATATTTTCTGATGGTATTCAGGAAACGTTACGATCAATTAACTGTAGGGCTTAATATTGAGATTAATTGTGAAATCAAGTAATTGTGACATCCCTACTAAAATACAGTATTTGTTGGCATCACAGTTAAACCCTCGTTTTGACCCACATGATTTCATAATTTCCGACAATCTTCTTTTATTCAGAAGAATCAGAAATAGAATATAGTTATATGTCTTAAGTATATCCATTCTCACACAAATTTACTATCTTATTTGTCCCCCTCCTCCAGGATAGTGTACTCATAATTGTTATTAGGCTATATACATTGTGATTGATCAGAAGACTCTTTAAATTCACAATGCTGAGAAAACGTCTTGCATAATCACGGTGGTGATGAGCTGCTGTTTTGATGGCTGTTGTGGTCGCCTTGAAAAGGTGTGTCACCTCGCTACTTATCAATACTCACATCACTGCCTAATTAGCCACAATTAAGTCTGGAACGAGCTACAAATAGTGGAGCAAAATAGAACACTTAATTATCTTTCTCTTCAAGCTGTTTTCAACCCTAGAAGGAAAATGCAATGCTAATTAGCCAGTCCTTAAAATAGCCTGCATTTTGGAATACCTTTTATCAACAATCTGCTCTCAGCTGCCAAACAAAAGAAGTTTACCAAGTACGTGGCGTGGTATATCATATTGCACATTGGCCGTGTAGTCAACACAAGTGTCTGCGACTTTACCTCACTCCGTTGTCGAATGAAACCTCCATGTAGTCAGTAATTCAAAGTAGTAGATTCTCACATTGAGAAGCTGGGCTAGCTGAAAATAGCATCCCTACTGTTTACAGGTTTTGCCAAAACACATATTAGTATACATATGGGTCTGCATTGATAATTGGCATCTGATACTCCCCTTCTACTCCCCTTCCTCTTCTAAAATTTCCCATTATTGTGTGTGCATATTAATAGGCTAATTTCCCCTCCACATCGTTCTATATGTGAATTTGCATAACTCTCTGCACTTTTTGTGTGTGCGTTCATCTGTGTGTACATAACATCAACAGGCATGTGTCATATTTGCTGCTCTCATTTGACAGGGTAGAAACACATGTGAGATATATAGTCACCAGGCTGCGTAGCGTGTTATGTATGTTATGATTCACCAACTTGTTTTTTTTCTGAGGTGACTACATGACATTTACCTCCAATCAGTCTTCCGTCGTATCTGCAACACATGCAGTAATTGCCTTGAATGGCCTTTGAGGCTGTCATAACCTTGCTGATCTTGCGGAGTGTCACTGTCTCTGTCTACATACATAACTCATGTCTCACCATTTATCATTGGCCCTGTGGCATGCATCAGTGTAAGTGAGAAGAACCTAGATAGCCATGTGTCACTCTAAAGACAAGAAGGAGTTGGTGGCCATCTCCGGAGACTTGGAGGGGGAGTAAATTCATTTGCTGTGGTGCTGATGATAACGCAGGTCATCTGTACACATAGGCTGGATGGCGGTCCCTCCAGGAGAGGAGAGCAGAGGAGAGGAAAGGGGGAGAAATGGAGCATGGGAAAAGGGGGGATGAGAGGGGTGCATCTAAGCCTCTCTCACACTGAGCTGGGAGGCGAGAAGGAGAAAAAAGCCATAGTGGCTGATAAAAGAGCCATTCAGCTGAGAACACCAAGGACCTAATCGCCAAAAACAGCCTTGAGATTGAGCCAGATCCCAGAGGAGTGAAGAATGGGGAGATAGAGGGATTTCTGTAACCCCTTCATTAATAGCTTTTATTTATTTATTTGTTCGCATGACTTGTATCAAAAGATATTAGAATCAAATTCAATTAAGGTTCATCTGAGTGGGAAAATTTTGAAGAAGAGTGAAGAGGCATGAGAAAGACTAAGAAAGAAAGCGAAAAAGAAGTGCAGCAACTAGTTGAATGCGGTGGGGATTAGATAATGCCTGTAGACATGTCATGAGTTGCGACATTGCTGAGATTTCGGTGGTGCAACAAAGTGTGTTTACATTTTAAATCAAATCCAGATGGAAATGGGGTTTTTGGCCTTCAGTGCTGTTAGCCACTCTGAGCAGCTTTAACTCTTCACATTTGACTGCTTCTCAAGCAGCAACCTAGAAAAAAGCTTTTTACAGCACTTTTCTAGCTAGCAGGAGATTACCATTGTATTTTAGCCTTCATATATTATTCCTTTGCCTCAGTGTAGACCTGTATTGGGAACCATTTACCTTGCTCTGGAAGAGGAAAGTAAATAAAAAGAAATACTTTTGTGCTGGTTTATCTGTGATTAAAAGTTTATTTATGAAACTAATTCATACAAAGTTTAAGGCTACAGAAAAGGTAACAAAGGTTGTTAATAGTGATAAACCATACAGCTGTTTTCTTAAAGGAAACTCCTCAGTACAGTATACTGTTTGAAAATAGTAGCTAAAGCTGTCAAGATGCAGTTAAATAAAGTGCACAACATTTTCCTCTGAAATGAAGCATGAAATTGTGAAATCATATTCAAGTAAAGGGCCAGTACATCAAAACTATGTTTATGAACAGTCATGTTATATGAACAGTCTGCAGTGACCATTCACTTCTGGTAACCTTAGAGTATATCATGTTCATTTGTTTGTGTCCACAGAGTAAAACAAATTGCGCATTACTTTGTTTTTAATATGTATTCACAATGATCTTAGTTTCAAGCAAGTATTTGTCAATTCAAATATTTGTCCAGCCCATATAACTATGGAAACATAGTCATTAAATGCCAGTGGTTATTTTTAATTCAAGTAAATGCCATTGACTAAATGATTCTATTTATTGTAATTACCTGAGAGACGAGGTACAAGCAATCATGTGCTACAACACATTCGCCTCTCTACTTGCAGACAAACTGACAGATGATGATGATGATGATGGATCAGTGAAATCACCTTGGCCACTTTTCTGAGTACCGACACTTTAATGGAGGCGGTTTAGATTCTTGTAGAAGTTATACTTGGAAAATGTCTTTCACAATAGCAAAATGGTGCAAGCAATAAACAATGCTTGGTTTGTTGGTTGGACTGAAAAGCTGTAGACTATTGACTCCTCAGGGCAGATGATTTCCCAGCCCTATTTTGGGCTGTAATATCTCAGAGAAACGCTACTGTTAGTTTGTCTGAAAAAAAATATGAGGATTACATATGCAATATGCATAATGATTTAGATTTGGCAGCATGGGTTAAGGAATCAAAATAATCCAAAGGTTTTGTAGTTAGAAATTATAACCATAGTTCGATGAAAACAGGCTGAGCTCTCTAATAAGGCCTTCAGGCTCATATTTCAAACTGGGCACACTGAAAGTTTGTATGCACATGCTTGCACAACCAGAGTTAGATCTCATCTCTTGCTCATGATAGTGTGTTAGTCATTCATTATGTCTGCAGCAAATAATGGAAATTCTGAAAAAAAAACTAGTTAAGGGCTCATCCTGTGTATGTCGAACTAGGGTTATAATAGATAATGGTTGCTCTATTTCACACAAGCTTTGGCCTTTTAATGAGGTTGTTTTGGTAGAGCGAGTGATGCCTGATAACTGTCCTTTTTTGTAAAGCACTTAGAAAGACTATTAGGCTCTTCACGATCTTCAGTTTAGAGCCACTCTCAGCTCAAATCATCAACTTTGTACACAAGGAAAGTTACCACAACACCACCACACTCATATGAGTTCACATTGATTTCTTTTTTACAGTATAATTTGCAATATTAACATCTAAAAACCTCAAGTCAAATGCAGATGATTTTGTGGAAAAAACTGCTTTAATGGGTCAATTTTAAGGATGATGGAGGCTATAAACAGCATGAGTTCAACAGGGCTGCAACAACCAGTCATTTCCACAATTGATTACTCTGCAGGTTATTTTCTTAATTAATTAGTTTATAAAATGTAAAATAATAAATACATTAAAAAAAAAATCCCAAACCCAAATATATTCAACATCTACACCAACTGAGCCTCACACATGACATTTTTGCATGAAAAGTTACTTAAACTATCATTTATCTTCAACAAGGGCTGGATTTTAATAGCAGTGAAGACGAATTTGAGCTGTACCCGCTAGTGCTGGGCGGTATGACCAAAAATTTATATCACGGTATTTTTCAAAATTATATCGGTTTCACGGTATTTGACGGT